>CAUYQG010155054.1:0-50953 GCA_963574415.1 Tarsius wallacei
AGCCGGGCTCGGTGGCTCAGCCTGTAATCCCGCGCCTTGGGAGGCTGAGGTGAGTGGATTGCCTGAGCCCATGGGTTCGAGACCCGCCTGGGCAACTTGGTGAGACCTCATCTCTACAATAAATCAAAAAATTAGCCGGGCGTGGTAGCGCGCGTCTGTAGTTCCAGCTACTTGGAAGGCTGAGGCGGAAGGATCGCCGGAGCCCAGCAGGTTGAGGCTGCGGTAGCCGGGAGCGGCCACTGCACTCCAGTCTGGGCCAAGGAGTGAGACTCCAACTCAAAAAAAAAAAAAAAAAAGAATCCTGTGCTTTAGTGTACTCCTTTTAATCACTGTTTAGAATTACACAGTACAGCTCACTTACCCACAGCAATAAACATTTTTATACCTGCACTGGAGAAATACGCAAAAGTATAAGAATGTCTATTAGAATAGTTTAAAATAACAACAAAAAAAGGAAAAAAAACAAAATTATCAAGGATAAATTGTGCATGCACACAATGAAACACCCTGTAGCAGTTAATATGAGCAACTGTAGCTAGACATAAAATCAGCAATCTCACAAACACAATGGTAAGTGGAAAAGTTGCAGACTGACAGTGGATTTTAAACCTTAAGCGCAAATGAATTCTACAAGTAGGCAGTGCATATGCAGTAAAAGGAAAAATGTGTGTGATCCTCAGAACAAAGACGCCTCTTCCCAGCCTCTCTTGCAACTGGGTATGGTCAAGAGGAAATAAGTAGACGTGCTGTTGGCAACACCTAGGAACCTCCCTTAAAATATGACTAGTCAGGCCAGGCTCGTTGGCTCAGCCTATAATCCCAGCACTTTGGAAGGGCAAGGCGAGTGAACTGCCGAAGTCCGAGGGTTCGAGACCAGCCCAGGCAATTTGGCGAGACCTCGTCTCTACAATAAATAAAAAAATTAGCTGGGTGTGGTAGCGCGCGCCTGTGGTTCCAGCTACTTGGAAAGCTGAGGCAGAAGGATTGCCTAAGCCCAGCAGGTGGCAGGTCGAGGCTGTGGTGGCTGTGAGCATGCCATTGCCTCCAGCCTAGGTGACAAAGTGAGACTCCGACTCAAAAAAAAAAAAAATGGCTTGTCTGTTCCCTCTGACTCTTTTCATCTTTACTCCACACTTGCTGGAGCTGGAATTCTGTCCCCAACCATGAGGCACACTAAGGAGTGGAGGCCATACACAGTGGAGCAACAAGACTAAAGGAGCCTGGGTCTCCAAAGACTTTCGAAAGCAGTCACCAAACCAATCACTCTGGGAATAGTCCTAAAACTGCTCACCTCCAGGCTTTTGAGTAAAAAAGAAATAAACTTCTATCACATATAAGCCACTGTATTTACAGTCTCAGTTACTTGTAGCTAAATCTAATCCTAACAGATAAAAGGCACTGTCAGGTATCTTTAAGGAAAATAAAATCTGATAGGGAAGGTAAGACATCTGAGCCTGGGAAAGCCGTCCAATCCAAAGCCATAACTATGCCACTCAAAATGAGTGGTATGAAGAGTAAGTGTTAAGGTTAAGCAAACAGAAATAACTGTACACCTTCACTAAAGGAAGTGTGCTGAATCATCTGTGATAATCTCTTCATGATTATGTGAATTCCTCTGAAAAGTTACTCTGGCAGTATATTTAACATCTCTAAGTGTCAGTTTCACCTACTTATAAAATGTAGACAGCAGGGCTAATACCCAGTTCACAGGAGTATTTTGGAGATTACCGACTTACAGAACTCTCAGTAACTATAAAAGATTGTTTTTACTGTTTTCTTTTTTTGTTTGAGTTGGAGTTTCACTCCATCATCCAGGCTGGAGTACAGTGGCACGCTCACGGCCGCCCCAACGTCGACCTGCTGTGCTTCGGTGATGCTTCAGCCTCAGCCTTACAAGTAGCCAAAACTATAGGCGCACGCTACCACGCCTGGCTAATTTTTGATTTATTGTAGAGATGAGGTCTCGCCAAGTTGCCCAGGCAGATCCTGAACCCACGGGCTCAGACAATCTACTCACCTCAGCCTCCCAAAGTGCGGAATTACAGGCTGAGCCACCGAGCCCAGCTTAATTTCTGATGTATTGTAGAGATGAGGTCTTGCCAAGTTGCCCAGGCTGATCTTGAACCCAAAGGCTCAGGCAATCCACTTACCTCGACCTCCCAAAGTGCTGGGATTACAGGCTGAGCCATTGAGCCCGGTCTGTTTTCAATAAACCTGCGCTTACTGAAAGCCTTATCTTTCACCACCCCCTCATGCTCTAGCTTTTCAGTCATTCAACTGCTACTGAGCATCAACTGAATGCCAGGTGCTGTCCTAGGCACCGGGGACAGCAGTAAACACATCAAAACGGCTGCCTTTGTGGAACGTTATATCTAGTGATACTGAACCATCTGAGGTTCTCTTGTCCTGGTCTCCCCCCGACAACCCCACTTCCCATAGCTAACTCCAAACTGCTCTTCAGGTTTCATCTCAGGCATCATTACCTCCCAAAGCCTTTCCTGATCCTCACATGACTAAATCAGGGTCCCTCTGAGGTGTCTGAAAACACCCCAAATATTAGCCCTACTGTAGAATATATCACTGTATACAAGAATAGCCCACTGGTCTGTCTACCTCTTCACTAGGCTGTATGTCACCTTGCTGAAACCTCAGTACATGGCACAGGATAAATGCTCCACTGAAATATTTGCTAAGTGAATTAAAAGTTACAAACCCAGGGAGAAGTTATTATCGAGACTGGCTTGCTCTTTGTCATTCAAAGATGCCCACACTAAACAATGAAAACAAAAACAAATTAAAAACCCACATAAGTGTCATACCCATAGGATTCTTCTTGTCTTTACATTTTTCTTTGAATTCGAGGATAATTTTTTTCATAAGTTCATCAACAGCTGCGTTGGAGGGTGCGCACACGAGGACCCGGTTCTGTTTGATTTTGGCATTGGAGTTTTCACCTGGATGCCCCCTCTTTTGGTTCTACAATTTGCCACACACGTGTACCAAACACATAAACACAAAACATACTGATGAGCCCCATTACAAAGTTTAGTTTTTCTTTAAAGTAGGTCTGAAAATTCCTGTAATAACGTTAAAAAAATAATAAAAGCACAGACATCTTACACTGATATTAAAATTACTCTGGCATAAAATGTCATCATAACTGCACTGAGCCTTATTTTACCATTGACTTGCTTAAACTGATATTCAATCTACCCAAAATATAGCCCAGGAATATACTCAAGATGGTTTCCTCTCATGAGATATGGCCTATACTGGAGCCTGAAGACATCATTCTACTCTAGGATTTGTTTCACAGAAGACAGTGTTTTCTACTCTTTTTACTTCTTATAACCTTCCCTCCCCTCTGCTACCCCTTTCTCTGATATAGTTCCATAGAATATAAAAAATATACTGAAAGGGAAAAGGTAATATAATGCTCACTGACATGCCAGTTAATCCAATAACTCATCCCTCAGCCCTCACCCATCCCTACCTCTGTCAGTAAGCGGTGCAGGAGGCCAACAATCGTTTTTGACTTTCCTGTTCCAGGTGGTCCATGAATCAGGCAGATTTTGGCAACTGAAGGTGAGTGCTTCACCATGGCATATGCAGTTTCTATTGCTTTCTTCTGGTCTTCGTTGAACTCTTTAAAGTAGACAGTCTATTTAAAAAGATATTTATAAGAATGAGTTTGTTTTTTCTGCAGTAGCATATGAGAGGAAGAAAATAAAAAAAGATGTATTCAAATTTCTTCTAGTGCGTCAGACAAAAGCTTTGGTTATATAGGGAAGACACCAAAATGATCTTTAATGTAAAAACCACTGTCACTACAGGAAAGAAAGCCAATTACTTACTAATTAATATCTACAGGCTTCAAATACTCACAAATACCACAACTGTATTTTTGTTTTTGATTCTTACAAAAATGATTAAACTGCACTTACAAATCTATACTTTTCTTCTACTTTTTGTTTCTTTCCATTTTAGTTAATACTCCCCTTAGACAGTAAAAACATTCCAAGACTATTTCTTTCCTAACATAATGTGACATAGTGGAAAAAGCAATGGATCTAAGGGTCAGATCTGAGTCTAAGCTTCGGTTTCACTTACAAGCAAGGTCACTAAACTCCTAACCCCTCTGAACCTTGGCCTCTGCTTACTCATTAAATCTAAGATGTCTTAAAAGGTAAAAACTGACTGAAATAATGTATATGAAAGCCCCAGCACATAGTAGCGGCTCAAAAAAATTAGTCTCCTTTTGCAGTTCTCTGTGTTAATTTCCTAGAATTTATACACAGCTCTTAAAGTGAAAAACTTATGCTTGCACAAGACAAAAAACCTCATCTTGGCACTGGCAACATCACCGGTCAATTGTCCATAAATCAGAAGCAAATTTCACACCACTGAACCTGAGACTCAACCCCTGAATTTTACCACCTAATGAACATTTAAATAGGCTGCTAATCTAACATTTTCATGCTGCTCCTCCAGCATGCCTTCACCTCATTACTGTACTGTGTCTCTTCCTGAGGTAAGCTAATGAATCCAATTATAAACTTTGCAATATTAAAGATTAAATATAAAGATTAAATATTAAGCACTAAACTATGCATTCACAGTGAACATGTCTTTGTTGTAGACATACAGGAGCACGCAGTAGCTAAAAACATGATGCTTGAACAACCTGACAAGACATTTTCTAATATCATATACTCATCACTTACAACTCTCTCAGGTACCGTAGTTAGTAAATCTTTTGTACAGAAGTCCATGGGGTTTGGATTTAGAATAGCTCTAGCCAGTTGGTTCCGACCACTCAACAGAGACATGGCTTTAAGCTTCCTTTGTGTAGTCACCAGAGAACTGATGACAATACATGCTACAAGTTGGTTTAAATTGGCTGGCAAGTTATCTTGAGTCTGGATGGAAAGGAAACACTCAGCTTTCCCATTACGCACTATTAACAAGAAGAAAAAAAAGCACTTCAGTTACCATTGAATAATGTTGCCCAGTTAAAAAGGTTATTCAGAATCAGGTATTTTGTAATACGCTTTTCATACATTATTTAAATAATTCACTCAATAAATATTTGCAATGTCCTGTCCTCTAGAGGCTTATCTTCTTGAAGAGGGAGGCAGATAACCAAGTATTATGTCAGGTGTGGTAAGTGCCATGAGGAGAGCAAAGAAGGAGAGGAAGTGATGGAAATGGAGGCAGGAGGTGGCTCAGGGAAGGGTCTCCTGAGGGAGGCAGGGGATCTCATGATGAGATGTGTGGGCAAAGACTTGAAATAAGGGAGTAAGCTATGCCCTAAGCAGGGAGAATGAGTGCTACAGGCAGAGAATCAGCACCTGCAAAAGCATGAGGCAGAGATGTGTCAGAAGTATTTCAGAAATCGGGAGAAGGCTAATATGGCTGAATGGAAGAGCAGGGAGAGAGTGCTAGGCGAGTCAGCAGAGTCAAATGAAACTATACCTTATAGGGCTTTATGGACCATGGTGATGATAGAAGACTATTCAGAGTCAGGCAGAAAGCTACAGGGCAGCTTTGTGTAGGGAGGCAACAAATTAAAAGAACCACTCTTACTGCAGAACAAAAAAAATAAGCCACAATGGGAAAAGTAGAGAAGCAAAAGATCACTTACAAAGGTACTGTGGTAATCTAGGTCAACATGAATAGGCGCCCGAATCCAGGTATAGCAGTAGAGGTGGTAGGGATTTTGGATACACTGCAAAGATTCACTAGGATCTGCTGAGGTACTAGATGTAGGGTGTGAGAGAAGGTAAGGATCACAGATGGCTCCAAGGTTTTTGGCCCGAGCAACTAAAAACAGAGGCCCTGCTCACAAATGGGAAAGGCAAAGGAAGAGCAGAGGTCAGGCAGAAAATCAAGGGTTTCTTTTGTCCTAGTAAGGCTGACATTCTAAAGGATCTCCAAATGGGAGACATCAGACAGTTTTGATCCATGAGGAGTTCAGGGAAGGAGATTGCCTTAGAACTTTAAATCTGGCAAATGTAGTCATTCTCAGGAGCCAAAAGCACAGATTAAGCCATATACGCCTGTTCCAACTCTTCTAAATATATTCTACAGAATTAAGTTCTGATCACATTAATAGACATGGCACACCTGTTGTAATGCAGCATGATGCTGAAGTCTAAGGAGCTTCATTGTACTTAAGATATGATGCAAAAAGGAGAAGGAATAATGAAATCATGCTCTTCCCTTCACATAACTAAGACTAAGAAAGTTGCAAACGTCAAAAGGCAGAGTGGCATAAAATAAAGAAAGCAGACTTTGCAGTCAAACAAAAGTAGGTTTCAATTCTGAATTTATCACGTAACATTGATGAGAGCCTTGAATAGGTACTTAACATCCCTAAGCCATGGCTTCCTGATGAGCAAGGAATAATGCCTACTATCTTGCAGGGGCTTTGGGAAAAATTATGAATGTGCATAAGAAAGACAAGGCACGCTGCCTGGTATTCGTTAAATTCAAGCTAATATTTTTCTATCACATTACCTTTAGAAGAGAAGTTCCTACAATACACGGATGAGAGTGATATAAACAGTAGTTTCCTCAAGCTGCCTTACAATGAGTTTTATGCCTGGTCTTCTCATTACTAATTAGCCAAGGTTGGAATGTGACTTAAGAGATAACAAACAGATGGTCTGTACATGGTCTGTTTTATAGCAAATACAATGTCAGATGAAAGAATGTACCAAAAGAGGCCATTACAAAACAAAGCTTTTAAATCATAAGGCTATAGCAATAAAAACAGGATGTTTTCCAGGTAAGACTAGAAAAACCAGGAAAGAGACTGAACAGCAAGTATTCAACATAGCAAAAACATGTTTGGTAAATGCATACCAAATACATGGCTGGTAAAGCATGGTTTAGAGGGAACTTAGATGAGCTTGCATCTGATAAGATTCCTTGTCAATGCCTCATTATTTACTTACTGGCTGAAGTGCGGCGAAATTTATGAATATAGCCACAATAATATTCATGGAGATCTTGCATGAGGTTTCTCTCTGTGTTTTTTTTATTCTCTCCATTTAATCTCTCAGGAACCAAAAACACCAAATCATTTTCCTTTGGGTGAAGCTGTTTAGCCAGTTCACATTCCTCCAGATAAACTACGAAACAAGGAGTAATCAGAATTTATATAACTTCAAAAGAATTATTTTAAGTAAAATTAACTTAAAACAAATCAAATTCTTGTAATAAATTCAAAAATATACAGCACTAGCAGACTTTGTATATATTTTTAAAAAGTAGGACCGGGCGCGGAGGCTCAAGCCTTTATAATCCCAGCACTTTTGGGAGGCCAAGGTGAGAGGACTGCCTGCGTCCAGGAGTTCTAGACCAGCCTGGGCAACTCGGTGAGACCTCATCTCTACAATAAATCAAAACAAATTAGCCAGGCATAGTGGTGCGTGCCTATAATTCCAGCTACTTGGAAGGCTGAAGTGAAAGGATCGCCGGAGCCCAGCAGGTCGAGGCTACAGGGGCCATGAACATTTCAGCTTGGGTGACAGAGTGAGATTCCAACTCAAAAAAAAGTCATCTGCCAGGTGGAGTAGCTCACAGCTGTAATCCCAGCACTTTGGGAGAACAAATTATTGCTTGAGGCCAGGAGTTCAAGACCAGCCTCAGCAGCACAGCAAGAATCCATTTCTACAAAAAATAAGTAAGTTAGCCAGGCATGGTGGCACATGCCTATAGTCCTGATGTCAGAAGTATTCCTTTTGGGAGGCACAGACAATATGAATCAAAAGTTTTAAAATGTACATGTTTGGTCTAGCAAAGGGACTTTTATTCAGACTTTATAGTGAAAAATATAAACAATGTAACTGTCTAACTAGAAATGATTTGTTATATGAATTATGAAGTTGGGCAGCACACCTATAATCCCAGCACTTTGGGAGGTAGAGGTGAGAGGACTGCCCGAGTCTAGAGGTTCGAGACCAGCCTGAGCAATATGGCGAGACCTCATCTCTACAATAAATAAAAAAATTAGCCAGGTGTGGTGGCACATGCCTGTGGTTCCAGCTACTTAGAAGGCCTAGGCAGAAGGATCACCTGAGCCTAGCAGGTCAAGGCTATGGTAGCCGTGATCATGCCACTGCACTCCAGCCTGGGTGACAGAGTGAGACTCAGACTCAAAAAAAAAAAAAAAGAATTATGGAATATGCTTACAATGAAAAAACCATCTATGAAATACTGTAAACTGTTATTTAATGACACTGAAAAGACACTTACAATATAGCAAATGAAAATAAGTTGAGCATAAGCTTCATGAAGGCAGGAATTTTGTGTTTTGTTCACAGCTACGTATCTTATCAAGAATCATCTACTATCAAGCCAATAATATTATCAAATATTTGCTGAATGGCTGAATGACAGATGTCACAAAATAAGTAAAATGATCCCACTGAACACTCTCACTCCCCTCTGCCACCCCACCCACACAGGTGAGTGAAAAGTCTGGCAGTAAGACATTTACCAAAATGTTACGGAATTATCTCTGAATGATGGGAATTGTGTGTGATATTTATTTTATTGCTGACTGATATTACCAAACATTCTACAATGAATATATGTACTACCTTTCGCCCAAATTACACACACATGTATTTTTTTAAAGAGGATCTACAGAGTAGGCTGTAGGTTACTGGGGGTTGACGGTAAAAAGAGGACTTACACATTTTATTTAGAAGAGTTCTGAATGTTCGGTATATTTATAACTAGTACATAAAAGTGATAGGAGGTTCAGATCAATCATGCAATGAGAAGACAGATGCTGAGAAGCTTTGCTCCGAATCTATAAAGACCACTATGGACCCTCTCCCCCATCCCAGCTTCTACTGACGCGTCAACCTGTGCTATTCTAAGTAGAGTGGGGGGGGGGGAGAATCACAAATTTTATATTCGTAACTGTCCCAGTAATTACCCTCATTAAGACTTTAAACATGCCCGGCTCGATGGCTCAGCCTGTAATCCCGCGCTTTGGGAGGCTGAGGTGAGTGGATTGCCTGAGCCCGCGGGTTCACGACCCGCCTGGGCAACTTGGCGAGACCTCATCTCTACAATAAATCAAAAATTAGCCGGGCGTGGCAGTGCTTGCCTGTAGTTCCAGCTACTTGGAAGGCTGAGGCGGAAGGATCGCCTGAGCCCAGCAGGTTGAGGCTGCAGTGGCCGGGAGCGGCCACTGCACTCCAGTCTGGGCGACTGAGTGAGACTCCAACTCAATAAATAAATAAATAAATAAATAAATAAATAAGACTTTAAACATATCCTTTGGAAGTTGTAGAGCCAGCTCAGAAAACCTGTCTTCTAAAATTCAAGTAATGATGTCTCCTCTAAATTAGAGCTCTCCAGTTATTATATCATATATTCCAAGTTGCATATGTAAGAAAGAACTTACTCACAAACTCCCAGTATTTTTTATAATCAGCAGGAAACTTTCGCACATACAACTGATAGAAATTCTCTTTATTGGGAGAGCTGAGCCATTCCTGTGCCACCTGTACAAAGCAAAAAAGCAAATTAAGAAATTAAAAACATTCTAGAAAGTCATCGCTAACAGCAAAATTTTCCAAAATAACAACAGTAAAATCCAGAACATAGAATTAGAGGTGGTAGAAACTAAAAATTCATTTGCAGGAGTTTAATAAAATTTTCTAGAATCATCCCATCCAATTCAGTAGCAATTAGCTACTTTGGGTTATTTAAGTTTAATTAAAACTTGAAAAATTAAGAATGCCATTTTTCAGCTGAACTAGCCACACTTCCAGGGCTCAGGAGTCATGTGTGGCTCCTACACTGCAAGCTGCAGACACAAGACATTTCCAGCACTGCAGACGGCACCGCTGGACAGCACTGGGAGAATGCCACTGCACACCCAGATCGGCTCACAAGTCAAAGGACTAGATATGCAAGTCTCAGGGATGCCTCACCAGCATCCAACATGACATACAGCCAGCTCCTAAAATGCTCTGTACCCATCTTCCAATTTGTCAAACTCAGAAGTACCCTTGAGAAACAAAGAGGACTACCCTCAACAACCCCTAATTTAGAGAGAAGAATACTAGTATAAATCAGTCACATTTGGTTTCAACTTTTAAAAAACTATCAAATAGATTACTTTGGGGACCCCAACAAGGGTTACACCCATATGTAACAGTTTAGTCATTAAGTATTTAGACCAATAGCTGGCCTCAGTTCCTCTGATGAAACTTAGCATCAAAGACTACTGGTACTGAGCTGCTTCTGCACTAAAGTTAATCAACCAAGACCACAATGAGTTAAGCGATGGACGGAGGAAAAAAGAACAATGAATTTGTGTTATTTGCTACTGAGGTCAGGTTCTGATCCATGATAGTTATGATCAGTATGTACTACTCAGTTTTATGTTCTGAGTACCCTACCCTAATGGCATGCCAAGTTCACAGACTCATCTTCACAAATGCATTCTATATCCACAGCATTATTCACAATCACCAAAACCTGGAAACAACCCAAATGTCCATCAACTGGTGAACAGATAAACAAATGCATACAACAGACTCTCAGTTGGCAATAAAAAGTCATGGGCTACTAACATATGCTACAAAGTGGATGGGCCTCAAAAACATACAAGTGAAAGAAGCCAGATTCAAAAGACCACATATTGTATAGTTCTATATACATACAGGACATTTCCAGAAATGGTAAATCTACTGACTGAAAGTAGATAGTCTAGAGCTGGTGGTAGGAATGACGAATGACTACAAATAGACACAGGGATTGTTTTAGGTCTACGGATATGTTCTACAATGGTTATACATTTCTACAGCAGTCCCAGGAGCCAGAGATTAAGTGTATCTCTTATAAGCAAGCTACGATGTTCTCCTAATGACTGCTGAACTTCTGGAGATGTTACAAAATCCAATAGATACACTCAATATACTTTATAATTCATTGGTTTGTATACTTGATGCAGTTACAGGTTTGTTTCATAACCCATTTGGACCTGGGAAATCAAAAAATCAAGAATGGCAGAAGCTAGTATTTTCATAGTAAATAAGATAATAGTTAAAAGTACAAACAAATGAATGTCTGTGGTCCACCAAAGCATGATTAGGGTAAACAGTAATCAACTAGGTTCACAGGACAAAAAAATTAGGCAGATGGTGAGAAAACAAGCACCTTGAAACATTCAGGATAAACTGAACAGAAACTAACATTCAGTGGTTATGTTAAAGACCAAATAGTAAAAGTCAGTGGTAATGCTGTGACAATCTAAGAAAGCAGTACAACTTTAAAAAAGCATACCATGTTCCCTTTCTTTCCATTGCAGACAACAAAGAGTAATATTTAGTTAGCCTTCATCCTCAAAGGAGGTCTGAGTCCTCTTTTTTCCCTATAACTCTGGAGACTAGATTATTCCACAAAACGGAATGTTTACTAATAAGTTGGTAATTTAACATTTTTCAGATCAAATATTTTAATATGTTTTCATAAACATATTTCCACATTATAATGGTTATAATGAGATTTTCTTATGCTCCAGGGAAATTATCTTAAGATAAAAAATTACTTTATTAAAACAACAGCTGTTTCACTGGGGAAAAGGAGTGCCTGCAGTAACATCTCCCAGTGACCAAGGTTACCCTTGCCTTACACTAGACAGAACCAACTACAAGCCCCAAAACAGGCAAAGCAATGACATTCGTATCCACGGCCTGTCAACCCTTTCATTACAAAAGCTAAGGTAAACTCATTGACTCATGTTCTGGGCCCCTCTGCTCCTCTTTAGGACTTAACCTCCTAGAGTTGCCCATTTTCCTTCATCAATGTCATCCTACCCATTGCTCCCTCCCGACAGCATACGCATTGAGCTATCTCTACAAAAACCCACAAGCAGACAAAGCCCTTTCTTGACTCCAAATCACCATGCAACTAGTGCCCTCTTTTTCCCCACTCCCTGGCAATGTGGTCATTTTCAAAAAACCCATTTTCCACTCACTTCTTTTACACCTGCTTTCTGACTTAACCACTATTCCTCCAAAATCACCCACGCATCAAATGCAATGATTGCTCCCTTGCTGTTATTTTTCCTCACCATTTTGATCTCAGGTAGAGTTGACCCAAGTCTTCAGTTCAAGATGCACCATCGTGAGTCCAGGTTTCCTTTACCCCTGGCTCCACTTCCATTACAACCTCCACCCTAGGTACCCACCACAGCTGTCTTAGTATTGCAGAAAAACCCAGTGAGACAGTGTGATTTACAAATGGATTGGACTACAGATTAGCTCATTTTTTCAACCAATACTTTTTAAAAGTCATTTAGTACTGACTGTTGCATAGTATTCCCTGGTGCAAGATGGCTACATTTTATTTAGCCATTCCTTTAACCAGCTCCAAACCCACAAAACAATCCTATAAATAACATCCTAAGACACAGTTCCCTCGTGGACAGACATGTGCACATGTTCTTCTGTTGAGTACACCCAGGAATACGACTGCTAGATCACAAACTTTTGTTCATCACTCTGTCAATTTCCTTTCCTTCTTAGAGTCAAACTTCACATACTTGTTACCACCAAACTTTTTCCCTTCTGCAAACTGGCTATTTGTTGTCCCTCTTCTATTGGCTTCCCTGTCTTTTTCTGCTGATTTAATAAAATTATTTACATATTTTAGCTATTAATCTCTTATCAGTGCAGGAAATAAATAAATAAAGTGGGATTTTTAAAACTCTCTTCTTCTCATCTGTTAACTTTGAATATAGAGTCCTCCACTGAAAAGAAATTCCATTAATATTTCCTTTTGTGGCTAATGCTTCTTAGGTTTTTATGATTGCCTTAGTCACCAAGATTGACCGAAGTTTGTGTGCTATAAAGTATGAATCTTAGCCTTTTTCCCCCCAGTGAAATAGGCCAGTTTTCCCAGTAGCACCTATTTAACAACCTATCCTTTCCCCATTGATATGTGGTACCTATTTATCTTATACTAGTTTGCCATTTCTGTCAGAAGCTACAGGGTCGCCCTTCTGTTTCATAGGGTTCTTCACCTGTTCCTGTGCCACTCTTCTATTTGGCTATTACTGTGCCTTTGAAACGTCTCCATTTTAGATAAGGCAAGTGTCATTTCTCCCACCCTCCACACCCAGCTATGCTGTTCTTTTCAAAGTCACTTTATTAATAATTTTCCTTATAAGTATTAAAATAAGCCTATCCACTGCCTCAAAAATATCCTGTTGGAATTTAACTCAAACCACACCAAATTTATAGATTAATTCAAAAAGAAATCATGGCTGGGCTTGGTGGCTCAGCCTGTAATTCCAGCACTTTGGGCTGAGATGAGTGGATTCCCATGGGTTTGAGACCAGCCCGGGCAACTTGATGAGACTTCATCTCTACAATAAAAATTTAAAAAAATTAGCCAGTCATGGTAGCGCATGCCTGTGGTTCTGGCTACTTGGAAGGCTGAGGCAGGAGGATCGCCAGAGCCCAGCAGGCCGACGCTGGCATGGCCATGAGCATGCCACTGCACTCCAGCCTGGGTGACAGAGTGAGACTCCTACTCAAAAAAAAAAAAAAAAAAAAGAGAAGATATCTTTACAATGTAAAGCTGTCTCATCCATGAGCATGGCACCTCTCTCCATTTTGAATAAAGCAAAATATCTTCCTTTCTGGCCCTAAAAATAGAGTTTTTAAGTGTTCTTCATAAATGTCTCACATGTTCATTGTTAGACTAATTATTACAGGTCTGAAGTTTTAGTTACCATCATATATACTTTATGAAATTTTTTAAAATTAGCAAGAGTCTTGCTTTGTCACCCAGGCTGGAGTGCAGTGGTGAGATCATGGCTCACAGCAGTCTTGAACTCCTGGGCTCAGGTACTCCTAACCGTTCAGCCTCCTGAGTAGCTGGAACTACAGGTAAGCCCCACTGCACCTGGCTAATTTTTTTCACTTTGTCTTTTTAATACATTCTAAAGGTATTGATATGACTGCTTACGTGCACACTTGTTCAGTTATATTCCCTTGGCATTAAAAGTTCTCTCAACCTGAATTCTCAATCCCTTCTCTATTCTAGGAGAATTTAGTCTGGTTTTCTTTACCCCCTCAGACAGTTTCTCTCCTTCTGAGAATCTGACTTCACATACAGGGACACTTCTCTACCCACTCTTGCTTCTTCCTATATATTTTTCACACCTTTCCTGACACCCAGAGGAGATATTATTTGCTCCAATGGTCTAGCTCACTTACTCGTTCTTCAGTTGTATCTATGTCACTCTCTTTTTTTTTTTTGGATTAGAAAATATAGTTTATTTAAAAAGTAAATTAGAGAAAGAGGAGATTCACCTCCCCGAAGCAGGGAAGGAGGCCAAAGCCAGAAAACATGGCCACACCACAGTCTAGTAAGGCAGTGGCTGCCAATCACTCTCTCACTGAGCTCTTTATTTTAGCTATTATATTGCCCATCCTCACAATCTTCTGTTTGATGTTCTTCATGGTTTCTCCCATGTTTCCAATGTTCTCCCCTATTTCTTTGAAAATATTTAATATGCTTACAATTAAAATTTTCTTCTGACTGTTCCACTAATTGCTTTATCTGCTCTACGTTACTCGGTTTGCTAATTTTCTCTTATAGCGACTACACTCCAGACAGGGAATTTTGACTTTCCTACTTGCGTTCATACTCCTCAGGACACAGGGCATCTCAACTGGAAAAGTGCACTGTGGGAACAACAGGTCTGTCCTTCCACCACCTGGCTTCTATGCCTCTACTGAAGAGTAGGGGTAGGGAGCACGGGATGGGAGGGGGGGATCTCTATCACTGGGAACAAGCATTTTAATATTATAACCTCCAAGACTACCCTGATACTTTTTTCAATTCTGATTTCCTTGGTTACAATCACCCAGCCCTAGGCATGCGAGGGGACAAGTAAACTCTCAACAGCCACTACTGCTAGTTTGCTCTCACGGGAGAGCTGGGCTACAGCGCCACCCTAAAGCCATCCACTGCTTTGGACAGCCATGAGCTAGCTGTAATTTCTCTGCTCTGCACCACAAGGTAACATAGGGCAGTGCTCAACCCAGGGTAATAAGGGGAAGGAAAAAGGGGAAGACCAAAACAATTATTTTCCGCCCTAGTTCCCTTCTATGGAATTCTTCTAGTCTGATCTACTTATTTCCTTCCTGCTCCAAGAACCCAATCCCATCCTAAGCTACTCCAGGGCTTTCTCACAATATATATGTTTGACATATTCAACTACATTTTCTGACTTTGGCAATTTCATTCCCAGAAGAGAGGGCAATTAGCCCACACTCATTTGATCTCTGGCAAATAGCATCAAAATCTAACCAGATGCTGAAGCTCCAGATTCAGAATCATCCCCCCTTCTCAACTCCCACATTCACTCCATCACCAAGTCTTGTAAGAACTCTAAAATTTACACTCAATATATTCAATTCCTCTCCATTTACATAGCTACCATCCAATCAAACCACTATAGTAGCCCCTTGAATGGTCTACTTATCTATGCTTGCCTTTCTACAGATCATTCCCCACCCCACAACCAAGAAGCGTGTGTGAAAAATGTAAACTGGTGTTTCTTTCTACTCCTCCAGTCTCAACAACCAACCAAAACTCTCCTAACGCTTTCTCACTGAACTGAGAAATAGTAACCTGTAGTTTATAGGGCTGTGCCTGGCTCTACTCATTTCTCCAGTCTTACCTTATTTCTCTTTCCCCTGTTACTTCACTACAGGCATATCAGCCTAACCTCCTTACTCACACATACTCAGTTCCCATCTCAAGGTATGACATTCTTAACACCCTGCCCACCGCTTACACAATACTTTTCTTTTCTGGCTCTCAACCAGGTCCCAAGAGCAGCCTCCCAATATCAGTGCTCATAACGGCTCATCTTATCAGCCTGTTTGTTTCCTTCACAGAACTGATTCTAGTCTGAAATTAGCCAAAGCATCCTATTCTGAACACCCCCAATCTGAAATTTGAAATTTGCCAAAGAAATGGAGCAATCTCCCTATTGGGCACTGAGAATCTAAGTTGGTGCCCAGAAGAACACTCCCTTCCTGCTGCTACTTGTCCATGCAACCTCCAACGACTACACTCAGCACCCATCAAGAGGTGACAGTACAGGATTACAGACAGAGACAGCAAATCTAAGTTTTAAGAGCATTTGCCACAAATGACTGCAAAAAATTGGCATTTATCCAATTAATACTTTTATGTGTTAAACGCAAGGACTAAAAAATAAAAATCTCCTCTCAGTCATCAGTATACAAAAGACTCATATTTGTAAAAGCTGAATTTACTCCTATTTATCTTTTGTGCTACGAGATAATTCTACATAATGTCTTTACATTCCAGCTGCAATAAAACATATTAACTGAATAATCCACTGTGTTTCCGATTCTGAACAGGATACCAAAAACATTTTTGTAAAGAGTCTACACTCATTATAGCATTCCATTAACAAAGTTAAAGTCAAAAACCAGCAGAATCAGTGTATGACTCTTGGTCCAGGATGTGGCAGATGTCACAGCCCATAGCTTATTAGAAAGACTAAACATTAAACAGAGTATCTTAATATCACTAATAACTATTGTCCTGTATAAACTAGAAATGCTGAAAGAATATTGTTTAAATTGGTTAAAAAAAAAAAAGATAAAACTTTAAGGTAACGTCAAAGTAGATTGAACACATGCATTTCCTTTTATTTCTACTGAAACTCCACCAAAATAGCAAAGGGATTTTTAAAAACAGGATTAACCACCTAGGACAAAGCAAAAAGAGACAAGAGATCAATATGTTGGAAGTTGGAAAGCAGATGCATGAATGGTGACTAACTAAGCAAGCCCAAGAAGCTGAACTCCAACTGGGAAGCAATACACCTCCAGAAGGATGCTAAAGGGAGGGTGTTCCTCCTTGATCCCAGAAGAAAACTCCAGAGATGTAAGCAGTCTCTGACCTTGGGGTCAGGAGAAAGGATAGGGATACTTTATTACTTTATGGGGGGGGGGTTAATATCCTAAATGCTGAGATCTCTCCTCTGCCCCCTAGCCCTCTCCCCACACTCAGCTCCCAGCCAGGCATATACTTTCCACACAAAATATCTGAAGATCCTTCTTTGGGAACTCAGACCTATGAGGAAAAATAAAGACTAAAGATATTGACATAACGGTGGAGATGGTGTTCCTATGACGTGCCAATGGTCAACAAGCCTACCCTTTCATTCAAAGCTTCTAGTGTTTTGGTCTTATATATGTAACAAAATATAGATCATAAATGCATCTAAGCACAAAATCTTAACATAGAGAATGAAACTAACGCTGGGTTTTACCATGCTATAGCACCCTTCAGACCACACCTAACTTCCACAATGCAATCACATGGAATCATTTTTGTAAAAATACTTGAAGGTTTCATGTTTTCCTAAGCATTTTTAAATCTTATTGCTATTCAAAATTATTATTTTTTGAGTCAGGTCTCACTCTGTCACCCAGACTGGAGTACAGTGATACAATCACGATTCACTACAGGCTCAACCTCCTGGACTCAGGCGATCCTTCTGCCTCAGTCTCTCAATTAGGTGAGACTACAGGTGTGTGCCACCACGCCTGGCTAATTTTTTGACTTTTTGGTAGAGATGACATCTCACAGAGCTGTCCAGGCTGGTCCTTAATTCCTGGGCTCAAGCAATCCTTCTGCCCTAGACTTTCAAAGTGCTGGGATAACAGGTGTGGGCCATTGCATCTAGCCTATTCTCTTTTTAAACAACTGAGATGTGTATCACATAAGATTCATCATTTTAAAGGGTGCAGCTCAGTAGTTTTCAGTACTATAGTTTTATTCACTATGTTGTGTAACCATAACCACTAATTCTAGAACATTTCTACTACCCCAAAAGAAACCCTACACCTATTAGTAGTTAGTCCTAATTTGCCCACCCTGCCCCATGCCCCACTCACTTCTCTCGACAACTACTAAGCTGCTTCATGTCTCTGCCTATTCTGGACAATACATATGAATAAAATAATGTAATAGATGACCTCCTGAACCTGACTTCTTTCACAATGTTTTCGAGGCTCATTGTGAACATGTATCAGAACTTCACTTTTTATGGCTGAATATTACATTTACTGTACAAATAGGCCCTTTTTGTTTATCCATTCATCAGCTTATGGACATTTAGGCTTTTTTTTTTTTGCTACTATAAATCATGCTCCAAAATACTTTTTAGTCTCCTGTTTTGTTTTGTTTTTTTGAGTTGGAGTCTCATTCTGTCGCCCAGGCTGGAGTGCCATGGCACACTCACGGCCACCCCAGCGTCGACCTGCTGGGCTCCGGCAATCCTTCCACCTCAGCCTTCCAAGTAGCCGGAACTACAGGCGCACGCTACCACGCCCGGCTAGTCTCCTGTTCTTAAATATGAGTAGACCACTAGACGACAACAGCCATCTGAAAAAAGGAATTAACAGAAAGGACTATCAACACCAATGTGAACGGGAAAAAACCAACTGGGGAAATTGAAACTATGCAGAAAAAGGAAAACTTTTAGCTAACTTTAAAATTTTCATTAATAAAGTTTAGCTAATAGAAAATACCATGTCCAAGAAATAAGACTAGGATTCTATAAAAAGGAATATTTAGAGAACAAGAATTCCAGGAAACTAAAAATGTGCTTAAAAAATTTTTTTTAATAGCTTCAAAGGAAAAGTTGAGGCAGCCTCCAAGAAAGTAGAAAAAGAAAATGAGAAGAAAAAAAGAGAAGATTAAATAAATTCTAAGACATGCAGGTTTCAAAAATTCATCTCCCACATCCCCTTTTGTCAGGAAGCTTGAAGGATGTGCCTCACTCAAACAAAAGAATGATCAAGAAAGATAACATGGGGTATAGGAGACACAGAGATCCAGCCCAGGGAAGAAGAAAACACTAAGCCCCAGGATAAGGATGGTTATTCCAGATAAATTGCCATATACCAAACAAAGTAGAAATTTCTAGATTAACTAATATGTCTGATCATGAGAGTTTTAAACATTCAAAAGAGAGTGAAGCTAATGTAGTGATAAGTATATAAAAAATAAACAAAATAATAAATCCAAGGAAAACAGTTTGGAAGGAAAGGAAAAGTGGTTAACAACATACCGCATGACTTAGTTGAGGGTGTCTTTTACATAGTCAAAACAACAAAAACTGATTTAAAATTCCAAGACAATGCCATAGTGAGGACAGGGAACAGGAAGGGTGTGTGTGAGGGCTGGGCTGGGAATAGGGGGTACTTTCTGAAGCAGGATACTCATAAAGAATGCCTGACATTGAAAAATCCATAAGTCACAAAATAGGCATGTTATTTACAAATACAGAAATTTCAAAAGGACCCATTAAGAACTGAAAATGGTCACATGAGAGGTAAAGGGTGCCTGATTTTTTTTTTTATAATGGGTCGTATAGAAGTATTTGACTATTTTAAACTTTGTATATATACAAATGAAACTTTTGCTCATTTTGTTTTAAAAAGGCTGAGGCTACAAAAATGTCCTGAAAGAAATCTCAAAAAGGAATACGAAAGCCTGGGAAACTTGGTCAGACTCCCAGTCTCTATTAAAAAAAAATTTAAAAATTAGCCAGGTGTGGTTGCTCATGCTTGGGAAGCTGAGGCGAGAGGATCTTTTGAGCCCAGGAGTTCAAGGCTGCAGTGAGCCATGATGACACCACTGTGTTCCAGCCTGGGTGACAGAGCAAAACCCTGTGTACAAGAGAAAAAAAAAGAATCTTTTTACTCAGGGAAGAATAAAATCAGAAATGTGTGTCCATCTTTAGTACTGCTATAAATGGCTTCTAAGCAATTCAGTGCTTTCTAACTCTAAAACAATGGTTAAAATATGGGGTATGAATTGATATAAAAGATACAACATGAAGTACATTTTAAAGATGCACTGACTCAAGCTTTATAAAAGCCATTTATCTTGCCACGTACAGGAGTCACAATTCACTTAATGTCCTTCTTTCATAGTAGATGGGTCCATCTGTGCTTAACACCTCCTTCTCTTTCAACACAGCAAGCCTATTACTCCCAGAGTGCCTCTGCACTCTACTCTGCCTGGAACATACTTCCCATAGCTGACCCTGCTAGGCACTTGGGTCTCAGTGTGAATACCATATGCTCACAGAGGCTATCTGATCTTGCCCTTGAAAGTGCCTCGTCCCGTTTGTTCTAGCTCACACTTGGGCAATCTAAAATGGTCACTTCCAGAGGGCAGAGAGCTCATTTGTCTCATTCACCACTTTACCTCTCAGGCCTGTAAGAGCACCTGGCACATACGGAACATCTCAATTTTTTTCAAATAAATGAATTCATGAATATTTACCTCAACACTATTGGTTCTGTTTTTAAGAGTCTTACTGCATATGCGGGGATTTTCAGGAATTTGAAAAAGTAAAGTGTTCACACCCCCACCACCTTCTGACACCAAAAACATCCTTCAAAATGCTGTTGAACGCTTATGCTTACACCAAAGAATTCTTCACTGCTTTTCTGAGGTCCAAATTGAACTGGGAATCCTGTATCTTATTTGTCAACCCTAAGTCACAAGGAGTAAGGAAGAGAAAGAACCAAAGAAGGATGTGCTGGGGTTTGCATACAGGGAGAGCAGTCGCTGTAAGCAGGCCATTCAGAAGTCAGGTGTGCAAAGAGAAACTCAGGATTCATGATTTTGTGTTCAATGTACCCCTTGCTGCCTCCTCAAGAAAACTACAGTAGTGGTCTACGTTACTTAAACACAAAACCAATGCAGACAGAAGACTATCCTGGAGAAGTCTTTCATTACCTGTGCACCAACAAACATTCCCCTGTGCCACCTCCAGCTTTGGTACCTTAGCACCATGCGTTGTGTCTATAAGCTCCAGGGGACAGAGGTTAAGAAAGTGTTTCCTATTTCCAGTATTTAGAACGCTGACTGGTACAAACATCTGTTCAACATGAAATCTAAAAACGATACCTAAATCAAGTGTCAATTAACTGTACCCTAATCATTACTCAACATGGCAAAGAAAAGAATCAACTTGAAAAGTTTGGAGAAGCATATACCTAAACACATACTTACCGTTTCAAAAGTATTCAATATTATCAAAGGGAAAAAAACATTAAAGTATTCTCCACAATCTTGAAATCTGACAGGCACAGGTCTTGAGATGGACTGACAGAGACTTGCAGGGGGCCCAAACTGATCAAAGTTCAAAAACATTTCATATTTCCATTTTAAAATCTCTTTAACGAAGGTATCAGAGAGAGATTGTGATGGCAAGAGAATGTTTAGTGGCGAGAAAGCTGAAAAAGATCTGCTTTCACCAAATGGAGGTTTGTAACCTTGTCTGTTAGAAGTGTTTGCAGTCTGGGAATGAAAAACACTGCACAAACTCTTTGTTTCGCCCACTGGCTTCTGAAACAATAGAGTAATGGGAGGTGGCACTTTCAAAGTAGACTGTACCCCACTTGACTTATTTTTTAGAGGTGGTGGAAGTACTGAAGTATCTTCCAAAGACTTGGAAAGATGAGCAATTCGTGAAGTACTACTTGAGCTAAAAACTTTGGCAGTGGGACGTCTCCGTTTAGATGAAGGAGGAGGCAAAGTAGGTTTCCGAAATACATCTTCATCTGCTGCTTTAGCTTGAGAATGTTTTGAGCAGTATTCATCCTGGTTTTTCATGGTTTCAACACAGTCTTTGTACTTACACTTTTTGCCACTCAAAGATGCCAACTGAGACCGAGTCACAGAATCTTCTACCTGAACTGTGTATTTTCCCTGAACTACTTCATTGACGTCATAATTACCAGTCTCCATTTGTGAACATAAATCCATGTCTTCAGGATCACGCTGTGTTAAAAATAAATCATCCTCTATATCACTGTTGGATTTGGGCTCTCCCTCTCTCAAAGTTGCCACCTTTACGTGACACCCTATTAGATCACCTCCACCTGAGGGGTCCTCTGAAGTAGAGACAGTTACTTCATCTGTTGGTATTCTTCCCTTTAACACTACAGAATCACACTGGTCCAAACGGCAAGCATCATCAGTCACCAGAGAAATATGGTTTGCTTTTCTGGTTTCTGGTTCAGAAGGCTTGCAGTATATTAACTGTTTCTCATTACTGTTGGCAAGTACTTCAATTCTTCCTGTATAATTATAACCTAACCTATCAGATTCTGGTACAAACATATCAGAATTCTGTGCTGCATGTGGCCCTGTTTTTATAGTATCTGCACTTTTAGAATCAGCAACTTCTTGTCTATTTTTTTGTGATTTGGGTTTCCTCTGTCTTCGCAACTGAAGATCATGACTGATAAGCTGTTTTTTACTGTTTTTAACAGAGAGAGACTGAGGAGACTTTGATTTAGTCTTTTTCCGGGTATCAATTACTCCAACAGTTTTGCCATGGTCACGTAACCGACCTATACACTCTAAAGATCGCTGGGACAAGTCAAACGCTTTACGAGGAGCCTTTTTCAAACCAAGTTTCTCAACTGTTGAAGTGGGCTCCGGACACTGGCGAAACTTCTTTGGTGGCACAATAGCAGGAGTTGTCCTACAACTTAGGTAATTGGAATTTTTAGTCTGTCCTTTTTTGGCATCTGAGTGGGTTTTCTTAGAGGTTTTAGAAGGTGGGGCTCTCCTGGGGGGTTTTGAGGAAGTACGAGGTTTTGGAGACTTCTTTCGTGGAACCGTACTAGTTCTCTGAATACTTGAACTGGGTGTTGTAGTCCTTCTGCCTGTAACTTTTTTTTTAGTAAGATCTCTCTTATTATCAGACTGGTCCTCCTTTCTAACAGAAGGTGAAGGCCTCAGAGGATCTTCAGCCATTGGTTTTTCCAATCGTTTTCTCTTAGGTTTCTTTACTTCAATTTCACAAAAATCCTCAACAGAAATACTACTACTCTGTTGTCCTGCGTGTTCTTTGATGCCCTCTGGTTCCATTTTAACAACTTCTTTAGATACATCATCTGTATCATAACCCCAGTCATTTGTGATATCAACCACATGAGTCAAGCAAGAATTATTTTCATCCTCCTGAACTGAATTCTTGTTGTCTAGTTTATGATCTTGCCAAACAGAAAACACATCATCCTGACTTTCAAACTCAAAAACCTGAGACTCCATAGGTTCCTCAAACTCCAAAAGAGACTTTGTTTTTTCTTCCTTTATTAGCTTTTCTACATTACTGTTAACTTTCTCAATGCATAGTTTGTCCTGTCTAATGTGTTTCTCAAGACTGAGAAGTCTTTCATCATCATCATCATCATCATCATCATCATCAGAATCTGAAATAATAATAATGTGTCCACGGCTGGTGTCCCCAACATTATTTTCATTAGCTGTAAAGCACCTTTTATCATCTTTTACTTTTCTTCGTAAGTGGGATGAGTTTTTTTGAGTTGAATCTGATGGAAACTTAGTAACACTGGCTTGAGCTATTAAAGACAATTTGTGGAGGTCTCTATCTACCTGAGAATCTGTTAAGATGTCAGACTTAGGACTGATGCAAAGAGCCTGTTCGCTTGTCAAGTTACAAGAAACCAGATCAGTGTTCTTCCTCATCTCTTCATCTACTGATTCAAGTACAGTCAAAGGATCTTTAAAGAGAGACATTTTTTTCACTAAAGTATTGGTCCTTTCTGTAGAGATCAAATCTTTATCATCAACATGACATTCTTGTATTTTACAATTATTTTCATGGGCAGAGGAAAGAGCTAATTCTTCATTCTTTAATTGTTTCTTTCTCAGCAATACACTGTTTTGAGATTTTTGTTCTCCATTTTTATCATCATTCAGACTACTATAAGAATCTAGATTGTGTATCAAGCCATCCCCTTTCTGAACTCCACTATCCTTCCTTGAGTAGACACTCTCAATGTTAGATACAGTCAGATTTTCCTCTAAATTGACATTACTGACCAAACTGCTTTTCCGGTGTTGCTTCATTACATGTGATAACTTTGCACAGATATCATCTTTCTGTGCCTTAGTCTTTGGTTTTGAAGATTTACCAAGAGCATCATCCTTTACAGAAAAATCCTCAGTTGATGTGGACATTTTTTCCAGAGACTCAGTGCTAGGTTCAGTCAACAAACATGTTGATGTTGTTATTCCTCTGTCACATTCCCTTTCTGGACCATTTCTTGAAGTATAATTCCATGGTGAATATGAGTTGTCTTTTATAGACTGCTGCTTCCCTGCACTTATTTTAATTTGATCTTGAGCTGTCTCAGTAAGGTTTTTACTACTCTGCTTTGAGCATGACTCAGTGGAAAGATAGTCTTCTAGTTTCAAATCCTTTATATAATTTTGGTCATTATTCTCTTCTTCTATAGCGCTACCTGCTTTGATTAATATACTCTCTTGCGCTTGATATATGTCAGCTTTCATTGGTTCTTTAGAAAATGTTGGGCTGGAATTTCCCAAATGTGTGTCTTTTTTACACTTCTTCTCTGTTTGTTCACTTTCTTCTTTTATATATGATGCAAGAGGGGCTTTATATGTAGAACTCAGATCCATAAAAGTGCTACACTGAGGTCCTTTGGGTTTTATGTTTCTAATAATTTGCTTTAAACAAGTTTGCAACTCAAGAGTTTCCTGACTAGTCAACTGCCAACCTAGAGATAAATTTCCTCGAAGGAATAAGTTAAGTTTATCCCAGAATTGCTTACAAAGAGTTTGCTGTCCAAGCTGATAACCTTCTTTAAGGAGACTTCTAATCAGCTGCACGCAAGCAAGTTGTACAGAGTTAGACTGCATTGTATGCAACGATGATATCATTGCTGTTCCTTTGGAGCAATTTCCAGATGACTTCTCAGAACTCCGTGCAAATGCAGTAGAGGGAAGCTTGGCACATTTTACGATGACTTCCACCCACTCCTGGGAACTAATCCACAGCAAATGCAAACATTTTTTATTTCTATGCAGTTCAATCACTGATACCAAAATTAGAAGAAAAAATTCAGTGACTTTGTCGCACATGGCATCTATTTGGTTGAGGACATCTCTGACTTCTGAGTGTAGATGATGAATAACCCCTGCTATATAAGCCACACCCAAATCCTTAAGATCCATGAGGGACTGAACAAAAGGTATGAACCACAGAAATGTGCTGTTATGAACACGCATGTCTTGACCAATATCTGACTGAAGTACACTAGCCAATGTTTCCATTTCTTCATACATGTTAGGACAATAATCTGGGCATATGGCTGATCTCCATCCAGAGTCCTAAAATGAAAGAAATACTATTTAGATAAAGAAGTACCATTTGTGATAGGTTTAACATCCAAGTTATAAAAAAGAAAACATATTTTTCTTTCTTTTTTTTTTTTGAGTTGGAGTCTCACTCTGTCGCCCAGACTGGAGTGCAGTGGCACACTCCCGGCTACCGCAACCTCAACCTGCTGGGTTCCAGCAATCCTTCCGCCTCAGCCTTCCAAGTAGCTGCAACTATAGGCGCACGTGACCACGCCCGGCTAATTTTTTGATTTATTGTAGAGATGAGGTCTCGCCAAGTTGCCCAGGCGGGTCTCAAACCCATGGGCTCAGGAAATCCACTTACCTCAGCCTCCCAAAGCACGGGATTACAGGCTGAGCCACCGAGCCCGGCTGAAAATATATTTTTCAACTGTCCTATTTGAGTTTACTATATATTGTTTGTATAACTCCCAAGAAACTGAAACCATAAGTTGAATTTTGAGGTTAAAGTTTCAAGAAGAGGCAAATTTATACCACCTTCATGGACTCTGGCCATGTTTCCATTAGCTAGTTTTGATTTCTAGTCATGCCACTTATCTTCCCATAAGCTTTCTATTTTCCCCAAACACACTTAGAAATTGATTTTCCAAAGTGTGCAAAATGTAGAGTCCATTTCCCCCGTGCACAATAAATCTCTTCAATCAGAAAGCATTAATGTAGCAGTGGATTCAGAATAAGGCATATCATAAAATCAGCAATTCAACTAATTATGTAAAACACTGTCTACACAATATAAAAGCAATTAATATCATCTGAATTTTCAAAGTGTTTTATACCTTTTTGGTCTTTTCAAGATTATATACCATCTGGCTGCAAGTCATATTATCATCCAAATAAGACGCCGGTTCTAACTTGGTCCTTAAACATTAAGAATAAATAAAAATTAATGAAGGAAAAAAAAAACCTCTTGTTAAGTCAGTTGCAACATATTTCCTTTTTTTTTTTTTTTTTTTTTTTTAAATAGAGACAGGGCCTTGCTCTGTCGCCCAGGCTGGACTACAGTGGCACGATCACGGCTCACTGCAGCCTCGACCTTCTAGGCTCAAGCACTCCTCCCACCTCAGCCTTCCAAATGGTGGGGACTACAGGTGCAAACAACCATGTCTGGCAAATTTTTTGGTAGAGACAGGGTCTTGGCATGTTTCCCAGGCTGGTCTTGATCTCCTGGGCTCAAGTGATCCTCCTATCTCAACCTTCTAAACATGCTAGAATTACAGACGTGAGCCACCATGCCTGGTCTAAAGATTATTTTTAAATTCTAATATTAATGGAACTAACCTTACAGAGCTATTCCGTATATTTTGGATCTCTCTATTGTAGCTCACATTGTTGATAATGGTTTGAAATGCCGCAACAGGATCAATACGTTGACCCCAGACCTTAGATCCAAGGCGATCCAGAATCACCATGAAACAGTGTAATGCTGGCCAGAAAGGATCAGCTCTATCATCTGAAATACAATAAAGCAATCACTGAATCAAAACAATCAGAAAAACGTACTAACATATACTGAGAATCAAGCATTCTTTATCTGGTTAGCAATAAAAATGAACCCTAAGCAGAAAGTAATTTAAACTAAAGCAATGCCAATCCTTAGAAACAGGTTTTTACAAGTTGTGACAAATTTTCAAATTTTTTCAAGTAATACCATGTCGACTCTGCATAAAAATGCTTAATGGAAAACAAAATGTTTAATGGGCAATAAGACAGTCTACGTAAATACAATCTTCTTACACCCTGTTTGCCACACCTGAAACAATTTTTCCTGTTCAGCTCCTCAACCGCTCCCAGAACTTTATACTCCCATTTCCAATAAAGAACAGAAAAAGAGAGGAAAAAAAGGAAAGAGAAAGTCGGTATTTACAGATCTAAAAAAGGCCTACGATACAAGAAATTCTGCTTCAGCATAAGCCTTTATTTTGTGGGTCATACAGCTAGTGTAAAGGACTGACTGCCTTAGCTAATGGGTAAGGCAAAAATACACATTCTTCATCCATCCGTCACTCAACATGGCTTGGCTGTTATCTACTTTTCAACTATTTTCAGGAATTCCCACTACTCACAAGCTCTTACCTCAAGTCCTTTCTCTCCTCTCTATCAGATACTAAGAGGCAAGATACTTGCCCTACTCAAAGACCCTCAATGGCTCCTTAATGTTTTCCAAGAAAACTCTTAGTCCTCGGTCAAGAACTCAAAATGTCTTGATCCATTGTTTCTTTCTAGCTTCACCTGTCATACTCCCACAATCATACACTAGCTACAGCAAAAACAGATCAGTGTCTTGTTTCCAAATAACACCAGAATGCCCTATCAGCAATACCCATCAAAATCCCATGCATCCTTAAAAGTTCAGCTTTAATGCCTCCTCCCACATTAAACATTCCCCGCTTAATATCTACACTATTCTTTGAGGCAAGTGGTCTAACTTGCTCAGTTGCTGACAGGTGTTTAGTCACCCTAGAACCTGTGATTTTACTTCCCTCGGACCTCTGAGACTGCTATTTTATCAGTCATTTGTACAGACCTTCTCTTGCATTTCTGTATCCTCCCCTGCAGCTGACACAGAGCCTTACATCTAGTAAGCTCTCAAATAAGGAAGAAAGTAGTTAGGTGAAGATAATTATGAAAGGTTTCTTAGAGAGGGGACTAATATTTTGAAAAAGGGAGCTAGATTAACAGAAAGGACAGAATTATATGTACAGTTAGGCACAGTGAAAGAAATGAACAATTTATACAGCCAAATAAGTTATGCCAGCAAATAAGTTAATAATAGCCTTAGTCAGGAATAACCTAGCAAGAAAATATATGCCATAAAAAAAGAATAACATTGATGTATTTTATTATATAATCCACAGTCATAATACATGAAAATACGTGAATGAGTTGCACGTGGTAGCTCATGCCTGTAATCCCAGCACTTTGGGAGGCGGAGGAGAGAAGACTGCTTGAGCCCAGGGGTTCAAGGCTAGCCTGGGCAACTTGGCGAGACCTCATCTCTACAATAAACAAAAAAAAATTAGTTGGGCATGGTGACACATGCCTGTAATTCCAGCTACTTGGAAGGCTGAGGCAGGAGGATCACCAGATCCCAGCAGGATAAGGCTGTGTTAGCTGTGAGAGTGTCACTGCACTCCATCCAGCCTGCGTGGCACAGACTCCAAATCAAAAAAAAAAAAAAAAAAGAAAAGAAAAAGTGAATGAGGAAAAAAGTTACATTACGTTTTCATATATAATCTTGCATACTTTTTCTTCATTAATTCATTCTTTCAAAAAGAAGATCAAAAACATGTATTTAAATACAGATCCTTCATGATCAGTCTAATACAACCATAAGCAAAAGATCAGGATCTAATAATAAACGTGACTATAAGTTTTAGACTTAATTTTCTAGATTATCTAGACAAGCACTGCCCAAGGGAACCTTCTATGATGATGGGAATTCTGTACCTACACTGTTCACAGGCACATGTGGCTACTGAGCTGTAAAATATGGCTAGTGGAACAAAAAAACTAAATTTTTAATTTTAATTAACTTAAATTTAAATAAGTATATGCCTGGCAGTTACTGTGTTGAACAAAAAACCAGAGAAAAGCAGCAGCAGGCAAAGAGAACATGAGACAGGGGAGGCTTTCCCCACATGTCATTACAAATGGGTTTCCCAAATGCTCTGGTTATCATTCTATCATTAACTTTGTCAAAATGAAAAAGTAAGTTAACTTCCCAGGACTTCACACCCTTCTTCTATGAAAGGACAGTGTTGAATTAAACTCTAAAGATCCTTTCTGATTTAAAAATCTGAATCTGTTACTAAACCATAAAAGTTAATTCTTTTCTCCACATCATATACCAAATCTTGCAGTAACACTTATCATTTTCAAATTACATCATCATCACAGAACTCAAAAACATTCAGCATGTCAAGTTTATTACCATCTGATTGCTTCTCCATGGTGTGAAGTATCGACTGCATAAAATCATTTTGCTTATCTGGGCCCAACAACAGTGAATCCATGGCTTGCTCCTCCAGAATGGTCAGCAACATGCAAATACCTGTAAGATCATTTACAGTTTTCTTGAATCGATGAAGCAGTACTGTTCTAATGCCATCTCTAGTTTAGTTGACAGTTCTGCTTCATCTCCCTGCCATGGTTTTCTTTTGTCAACTAAACTAGAGATGGCATTAGAACAGTACTGTTTCTCAAACATTGTAAGTCTGAGATATTTGTACACAACAGCTCGCAAGTAACAGAACTTTAGACCGATTCAAGTGTTAGAAAACCATTTCTAAGATGACTACCATACAACTTATATTCTATCAACCTAAGATGCCTTCAATTTTAAGAAACCATGTTTCATATACCACCAAGAAAGAAAAGAAATCACTGCCCATTATGACACATGACTTTAAGACTTAGAATTAGTGAGTGGATTGCCTGAGCCCGCGGGTTCGAGACCCGCCTGGGCAACTTGGTGAGACCTCATCCCCACAATAAATCAAAAAATTAGGCGGGCGTGGTAGCATGCACCTATAGTTCCAGCTACTTGGAAGGCTGAGGCGAAAGGATCACCAGAGCCCAGCAGGTCGAGGCTGCGGTGGCCAGGAGCGGCCACTGCACTCCAGTCTGGGTGACAGAGTAAGACCCCAACTCAAAAAAAAAAAAAAAAAAAAAAACTTAGAATTAAATTAATTACATAAGGTAGAACTACCCTGAGTTAGTAAAGAATTTGCAAGCAGTGCTAATAAACTCTTTCTACCACGAAATATTTTATACATTGGAAAAGAGATTAACAATCAATCCCCATTAATGTCAACTAGTATACTAATACTGGTTGTCTAATACTGTTTCAAACAAAAGATTCATTTACCAAAGCTTAAAAATGCATCTCTTATACAGAAAGTTTCTAGGATAAAAATGTTTAATAATAAGATATATAATGGGTAAGTAAATTTAATGACAGAATAAGAAGTAGGAACTATGAAATCCTATACTTAGCAATTTTTTTTTTTTTAGTCAGAGTATCACTCTGTTGCCCAGGCTGGAGTGCAGTGGCACAATCACAGCCACTGCAGCCTCAACCATCTAGGCTCAGGTGATCCTTCTGCCTCAGCCTTCCAAGGAGCTGGAACTATAGGCACATGCAACCATGCCCAGCTAATTTTTTTTTTTTTTTTTTTTTTTTAGAGAGGAGGCCTTGCAATGTTGTCCAGGCTGGTCTTGAACTCCTGGACTCAAGCAATACTCTCACCAAAGTACTGGGATTATAGGTGTGAGCCACTGCATCCAGCCTATATTTAGCGATTTTTATCAAATCACCAAAAACTTCCTTTTTAGGACACTCATAAGAACTAAAGGAAAATACTAACTACATCAGTGTAGGAACAATACTCACCTAACCAATAGTTTTTATAGTTGGTAGTTTCATACATGTGTGAGGGAAGAAGAATCAGTTTACCCTTCTCGAGGACAGAAGACGTATAGATATCTGGACTTTCTAAAAGCCCCAACTCAATGACTTTAAAAAGGCAAGTTAAAACCTCCTCTAAGTCATAATAGTCATCTCTGTCCACTTTTCCCAAGTTTCTTGCAGTCAGGATAGCCCAACGCCGAACCTAGATATATAACATAGTATGTTTATTACTTCATTCAATAATGGTCTACAGATAGCAAGAACATGCATAACAGGATTCTCTATAGACTGTAAAAGACACATAAGAGATACTAGTTAATGCAATGTGTGGACCTTATGTGATCCTAATTTAATCAAACTAACCCTAATAAACCATTTATGAGACAATTATTTCTGTTCATTTAAACACTGACTGGAAACATGGCATTAAGGAATTATTCTTTCAGAGGCAAAAATAGTATTTTTTGTCTTTATCTTTTGGAAACATATACTGAAATATTTTACGGATGAAATGTTCTGATGCTTAAGATTTGCTCTAAACTAAAGGAAAGTAAAAGGTTGACCATGTATTGATAATTGATAAAGCTAACTAGTGGATATACAATACATAAATATATACATATATATTACGATGGTTCATCATACCATTCTCTCTACTTTTATGTTTGCAATTTTCTACAACACAAAGTTTAAAAAAGAAAAGAAAACATGAAAAGATGAATCTCAAATGAAATCAAACATCATTTCTGAATGGCAGAATAACACAGCGAAGTGATTTTAAATTTCTTGGGGGCTATGAATTAAATATGGTGATCACAACCAACCTTAAAAAGACTAGGTAAAATAAAACAAAAAAACTCAAGAGTGCACCCTTTACAGTAAAAGTACTGTTTCATCAAATGCTTCATGTTAAACAAGCATATATATGTGTATACTCAATGAAAACATTTCGTATATGGTCAAGAAAGTTTAAACACATAGACGTAATGGATAAGAAAAACACGAGCCCTATGCCAACATAAGTAATAAATTGTCAACTACTGGAAAAAACAAACAGGAATCCATGATTTTATACTGATAATAAATACATAAGCAGTAGACGGGGAAAGGTACATAGTACGATTCAATGACAAGTGCTGACTGGTAAGTGAAGAGAGTGCTGGGGTTGGGAAATGACCCTTTTGCCATCGTCACAGAAAAACTGGTTCGGGCAAGAAGCATCAATGAATGCTAATTCACGAGGAAGTTTTGGGGGTTTTTTTGAGTCGGAATCTCACTCTGTCACCCAGGCTGGAGTGCAGTGGCATGCTCATGGTCACCGCAGCCTCGACCTGCAGGGCTCACGCAATCCTTCCACCTCAGCCTTCCAAGTAGCTGGGACTACAGGCGTGCACCATCACGTCCGGCTAATTTTTTGATTTATTGTGGAGATGAGGTCTTGCCAAGTTGCCCAGGCTTGTCTCAAATCCGTGGGCTCAGGTAATCCTCTCACCTCAGCCTCCCAAAGTGCTGGGATTATAGGTGTGAGACACTGAGCCTGGCCTATTTAGAAGGAAGTTTTGGTGAGAAGGAGGGTATTTACATGGCCCTAAAGTATCTAATCCATAGAAACTATACAGCAAAGACACTGGACAACACCTTGACAAAATGATCAGAATTAATATCAAGAGGGGCAAAGAATATAGTGTGCCTCTCTCCATGCGTGACAAGCTGAGAAGAGCGTCACTTATGTAGTACAGGAGGGGTAGCACATCACCCGAAATCGCCCATGAGGAATCGTAGGACAAACCCCCAACGAGGAGCACTCATCTTTTAAAAAGAGGCGGAGGCAAGTTGACTGTATTCTTCAGAAATGTCATTGTCATAAAAGACCAACAAACGTTTCAGATTCACTGGGAGTCAAATGATATGACAACTAAATGCCATACCTTTTGCCAGCAATGACAAAAGATATCACAACTCCATGACCTCTCAATCACAAGTATAAAATAGTGTATCACTGTGGTCTTATTAGTTCCTGATCATTAATAGAAAATATTCCTTTGTATGCTTATTGACCATAGGTAGCCCCTCTCCTGAGACATGCCTGTTCAGGTCTTTATCCATTGTTCTTCAGTATTTTTAGTATCATGATTATCTTCTCCCAATTTTTAACTAATATTTTCACTTTATGGTGTCTTTTAAGACAAAAGTTCTTAATTCTAATATAATCAAGTTAATCAATATTCCTATCATAACTAGTGCTTTCTTTTCTACAAAATCCTTAAGATCTAAATGATATACCTATATTTTCTGCCAACAGTTTGATAATTTATCTAGTGTTCTTAGATAGGTTTTATAAATGACAACAGAATAAGAATCCAATTTCTTCTTTGTTTTTCTAATTTTTTTTTTTTTTTGAGTTGGAGTCTCACTCTGTCACCTAAACTGGAGTGCAGTGGCACCTTAATGGCCACCCCAGCATTGACCTGCTAGGCTCTGGCAATCCTATCACCTCAACCTTCCAAGTAGCCGGAACTACAGGCGTGCACTACCATGCCTGGCCAATTTTTTATTTATTGTAGAGACGAGGTCTCATCAAGTTGCCCGGGCTGGTCTCGAACCCGTGGGCTCAGGCAAGCCACTTGCCTTGGCCTCCCAAGGTGCTGGAATGACAGGCTGAGCCACCAAGCCTGGCCAATTTTTTTTTTAAAGATGAGGTCTCATTATGTTGCCCAGGCTGGTCTAGAATTCCTGGGATCAAGAAATCCTCCCGCTTCAGCCTCCCAAAATTCTGGGATTACAGGCGTGAGCCACCATCCCAATCCTTCTTTTTCCATACAGATAACTATCCTAAATTTCCATTTCCAGTCCCTTTTCCCCCACTGATCTTATACAGTGTCTCTACCAACTACTAAAGATCTGAATAGAAGTGGGTCTATTTGAACTTTCTATTTTATTCCGTTGGACAATTTGCCCATATACTAATACCACACTCTCTTAATTACTAGAGCTCCAAAGTCAGTCCTGCTTATCAGCCTCCCCTTTCTACTCTTCAGAAATGTCTCGGTGATTTTCGGCTCCTTCCTCTTTCACATGAATTTTCAAAAACCATCTTAACATGTTATGTTAAAATACTTGCTGGAATTTATTAGAAATGTTCTCAATCTAGAGATCTATTTGAAGGAAACTGACATCTTTCTGTTATTAAGCTTTCCTACCATGTATAAACAGTGTCTTTCTTCATTTATTTAGATCCTCTTTCATATGTCAACTAAATGTTATGATTTTTCTGTAGCGGTCTTGTTAGATTTATGGCTAGGTGCTTGACATTTTCTCAATCTTTTATAATCTACTACTAAATTGCTGGCTGCCTGTGGGCAGAAATGCAACTGATTTTTACGAATATATCTTACATCTAGTCACCTTTCAAACTCCTACTTTTCATAACTAGTAGATGCTTCAAGTTTTCTTATGTAAAATATCTTAACAATAAAAATGATAGCATTTTATTTGTTTCAAACCCTGATGTCTCTAATTTCATTTTCTCATTTCTTTACTGGATTGACCATAAACCCTAACTTGACATTTCACAAAACTGTTGATAGTGAGTGGTGATAGTGATATTACAAAAACAGTGATAGCACCTTTGTCTTACTCCTGATTTTAAAGGCAATACTTCATTAAAAGTTACTCAAGCTGTGTGCAGTGGGCTCATACCCGTAATACCAGCACTTTGGGAGGCAGAGGCAGAGGCAAGCCGCCTGCCTGAGCCCAGGGGTTCAAGACCAGCCTGGGAAACCTGGTGAGACCTTGTCTCTACAATAAATCAAAAAATTATCCGGATGTGGTGGCATGTGCTTGTAGTTCTAACTACTTGGAAGACTGAGGTGGAAGGACTGCCTGAGTGAACCCAGCAGGTCGAGGCTGCTGTGACCGTGAGCATGCCACTACACACTAGCCTGGGCAACAGAGTGAGACCCCAACTCAAAAACACAAAAAGTCAAGCCAGGGGAGGTGGTTCACATCTGTAATACCAGTCTTTGGAATACCGAGGCAGGATTACTTGAACCCAGGAGTTCAAGACCAGCTTAGGCAACATATCAACACCTAGTCTCTACAAAAAAATTTAAAAATTAGCTGGGCATGGTGGCATGTGCCTGTAGTCCTAGCTACTCGGGAGGCTGAGGCAGAAGAATCACTTGTGCCCAGGAGGCCGAGTCTGTTGTGGGTTGTGATCATGACACCACACTCCAGCCTGGGCAATAAAGTAAGATCCCAACTCAAAAAAAATCAATTTGGATGTTTTCTATAAGTTTTTTACTATTCATTAGACTATGGAATTTCTATCCCTAATTTGCTAAAAATTTTCAATCATGAATGAAAACTGAATTTTATCAAGTGGGGTTTTTTTGCATCTATTTGGAATATCATATGGGTTTTTTGATAGATTGATGTGGTGAAATTATAGTTATACATTTTCTAACATTTTGTTTAGGATTTTTGCATCTACATTCAATTTTATTTTAATGCATTAGTCTGGTTTTTGTTATAGTATAATACTGGCTTTATCTAATAAATTGGCAAAGACTCTTTTTCTGGAAGGAGATGCACAGAAAATTAGGAAAATTTTCTCCTGAACAGTGTGGAAGAATGTCCCATAAAACCAGCTAAGTTCGCTGGGTGCAGTGGCTTACGCCTGTAATCCCACCACTTTGGGAGGTGGAGGAGAAAGGAATGCCTGAGCCCAGGGGCTTGAGATCAGCCTAGGCAACTAGTTGAGATTTTGTCTGTACAATATATCAAAAAATTAGCTGGGCATGGGAGTGCACACCTGTAGTTGCAGCTACTTGGAAGGCTGAGGCAAAAGGATTGCCTGAGCCTAGCTGGTTGAGGTTGCAATGGCCTTAAGTTTATCACTGCAATCCAGCTGGGTGACAGACTGAGACTCCAACTTAAAGCAAACAAACAAACAAATAATCAAAAACAAGCTGAGTTGATGTTTCTGTGTTGAGAAGATTTATCTATCAATGGTTTTTCAACTTCCTTAAGAGTTATAATATCCAAGCAATTATATTTTTTTAAGAATTTGTCTTATTTCATCCAAATTTTCAAAACTGCTGGCATATACTTGTTTATAACATTCTATTATTCAGATAATCTTCAATTGATCTATAGTATCTTCTGTTTTATTCATATATTTCCTCTACTTCCCTTGATCCTTCTTTGTCCATTTTGTTCATTTTTTTCAAATAATCACCTTTCAGTAATTTATGGATCTCCTCTATTTTATGCTTTGTTTCAGTGAGTTCCACTCATTTTTTATCTCCTTTCTTTGGTTTTATTCCACTGTTTTCTAGCTTAAGAGGAACAGTCAGCTCATTAATTTTGAGGCCTTCTTCTTTTCCAATAATCAATTAAAGGTATACACTTCCCTCAAAGCACCTCTCTTACTATATCCTGCAAGTTTTTATATGTACATTATCATTATAATTATAGACATTTTAATATGATTTCTTTCTTTTTTAGCAAGTATGAATGCCCAAATGTGAAAACTTATTTATCTAAACTGTGTTATGATCAGAGATCATGGTACGTATGATACTAAATCTTTAAAATGTGTTGAAGCTTTCAGTATGGTATAGTACACACACAATCATTCTTATAATGTTTAATGTATATTTGAGAAGCTTATTAGATGCACAGCTGATATATGTGACCTCTTAGGTCAAGCTCATAAACTGTCATACAGATACTTGATAAACTTCCTGGATTTTGTCTACTGACTCATCAATAAGAAGAGAGGAGGCTGAGTGTGGTGGTTCATGCCTATAATCCCAGCACTTTGGGAGGCTGAGGTAGGAGGATCACTTGAGGCCAGGAGTTCAAGACCAGCCCAGGCATCACTGGTAGACCCTGTCTCTACCAAAAAATATTTCTAAAAAGATTAGCTGGGTGTGGTGGCACCAGCCTGCAGTCCTTAGCTACTGGAAAGGCAGACTTGGGAGGATTCCTTGAGCACAGGAGTTTGAGGCGACAGTGAGCTATAATCCCACTACTGCACTCTAGCCTGGGTGACAGAGTAAGGTTCTGTCTCTATTATTAAAATAAAAAAGAAGTAGAGAAGTATGTTGAAATCTCAGTAATAAAGTTTTTCTCCCTGTAGTTTTGTCAATAACTGATGCAATCAGCCTCTTTCTTATTCAACTTCACCCATTCCTGTCCTAATGTCTATTTTAATAGATATTACAGGTGAGAAAAGCAAAAAAGAAGAGCTCTTCTTCATTAGTTCAGTTCAGCATATGAGTATCAGATTCTTCCTTGTCAGTCTTTTAAGCTCAAGCATCACCTGGTAGGAAGTATTTCCCTACCCTCTCGGATGCCCTCTTCTTTGACCCCACAGCACCCTCTACTTAACAGTAGTAATTTTAAAATTTAAAAAAGTAAATATTTAAAACAAAATCCACAGCAAAAATTACTATTATAGCTACCTATAGGTACAAAAATAAATGATATTCTTCCATTGCCTAACACTCACACTCACCATTTCATTGGGATGGACCAAAAACAAATAGATCCCTGGATGTTTGTCAAAAACCTGAAAGGAGCAATTGGCTTGTTCCATCCGACAAAGTGCTTCAACACATAATTCGTCTAAAGAGAAAAAATAAGGCAGTAAGTAAAAGAGATAAATTTTATCAGCTTATCAAAATTTCCTAAATCTGGCTCTTCCAGTTATTCTGCAAATACATGAAAATATGTGCCTTTTATTTCACCAAACTGAGGCACAAAAATGCTTATAATGTAAATGTGGGAATAATATTTACCCACCTGAAAGACTAGTCAGTTGATCATAGAGTGTTCTTAGGAATTATTCTGACTCTACTAGAATATATCTCTTTTTTTACAGTTGGCATAATTATCTTCATAGGCATCTCCTTAGAAGTATGGCTGTAAGTCCAATTCCATTTGCATTTTACATTTTGATCCACCTGGGCTTTACTTGGTACAGGAGTAACGAATAAAGTCAGCTTCCCCCTCAAATGGCTAGCTGTCCCACTCTCATTTAAGAAATAATCCACTTACCCTATCAGATCAAACAACTTTCGTTTGTAAAACTTCAAAAAATCTTACACTAGTGATAGTGGCTGGGCTTGAGGACAGGGTGACAATGCCTGGAAAGCATGAGGGGAGCTCTTGGAGGTTAATAATGTTTTATTTTTTGATCTGGGAGCTGGTTACACAAGTGTGCTTAATTTGTAAAAAACTAGCCGGGCTCAGTGGCTCAGCCTGTAATCCCGCGCCTTGGGAGGCTGAGGTGAGTGGACTGCCTGAGCCCGCGGGTTCGAGACCCGCCTGGGCAACTTGGCGAGGCCTCATCTCTACAATAAATCAAAAACAAGCTGGGCGTTGTAGCGCGCGCCTGTAGTTCCAGCTACTTGGAAGGCTGAGACGGAAGGATCGCCAGAGCCCAGCAGGTCGAGGCTGCAGTGGCTGGGAGCGGCCACTGCACTCCAGTCTGGGTGACAGAGTGAGACTCCAACTCAAAAAAAAAAAAAAAAAAATTGTAAAAAACCATCAAGCTTATATACTTTCCAGGATATGACTTACCTAATGATCTTTAGAACTACTTTTCAGTGGACTGAAAATACAGTGGACAGATAAACAAGTTAAATAACATCGTAAGAATGAAATCCAAAAACTCCATAAAGTGTGCTATTCTGTAGTGCGAACACAAGGTCTCCTCAAGTCAAACTTATGGCAAAAAACAAAAGTGTATGTTTGTGTGTGTACAAATAGAGTCATTCCCCAGTATTCATGGAGGTTTGGTTCCAGAATCTCCGTGTACAGTCCCCAACATATGAACAAGATCCATTCCAAGAGTGCGTTTGTAAGTCCAATTTGTTTTAAGTCCAACAAAGTTAGCCTAGGTACCCAACTAACACAATCTGCTATATAGTACTGTACATACCCATTTAACAGGCTATTCTGACACCTGGTGGAGAGAAATAACACATAAAAAAACACAGGTGTACATCGTTCAAGTCTGTAACTTGAAAGTTCGCACTTAGACTTACTGTAAACCAAACTCCACACATACTCAAGTCCTGCAGTCAGCCCTCCTCATATGCAGGTTTTGTATCCCACAAATACTGTACTTTCGATCCAAGTTTGGTTGAAAGATTCACATATAAATGGACTTGCACATTTCAAGTCCATGTTGTTCAAGTGTCAACTGAAGATTGTTTTGAATTAGATGAGACCAAATGCAATACGTGGTCCTTGACTGGAAACTAGTCAAAAACACATTTTGTAACTATTGGGAAAATTTTAATATAAACTAGATTTTAGGTGTCTTAATATATTGTTATTGCTAGACTTGATGTATTAGGAAAGCATCTCTACTTTTAAGAGATTCATTTTGCCAGGCTCAGTGGCTCAGCCTGTAATCCCGCGCCTTGGGAGGCTGAGGTGAGTGGTGCCTGAGCCCGCAGGTTCGAGACCCGTGCCTGGGCAACTTGGCGAGACCTCATCTCTACAATAAATCAAAAATTAACCAGGCGTGGTAACGCGCCTGTAGTTCCAGCTACTTGGAAGGCTGAGGCGGAAGGATCGCCGGAGCCCAGCAGGTTGAGGCTGCGGTGGCCAGGAGTGGCCACTGTACTCCAGTCTGGGTGACAGAGTGAGACTCCAACTCAAAAAAAAAAAAAAAAAAAGAGAGATTCATTTTAAGAAACGCAAATATTGGAACAAGTGCGGTGCCTCACTTCTGTAATCCCAGCACTTTGGGAGGCCAAGGCAAAAAGACTGCTTGCGACTAGAAGTTTGAGACCAGTCTAGATGACATAGAGACCCCGTCTCTATAAAAATACAAAATAAAATTAGCTGGGCATGGTGGAACATGTAATGCCAGCTACTTGGGAGGCTGAAGCAGAAGAATCACTTGAACCCTGGAGTTCAAAGCTGCGGTGAGCTATATGATCATGCCACTGCGCTCCATCCTGGGCAGCAGAATGAGACGCTATCTCCAAAAAGCAAAAAGAAAAGAAAAAAAGAAATGCAAATATAAATGACCAAAATCTAGACAGTCAAAATATGCCACACCGTATTGATTAGCAACAATTACTAAAGATTAGCAGTTCTCAGCCAGAGATAATTTTTGTACCCTCCTCCCCTAGGGGCATTCAGCAATGTATGGAGACATTTTTAATTGTCATAGTAGAGGTAGAGGGCACTACTGGCTTGAAGTAGAGGCCAGGGATGCAGATAAATATCCTACAAAGAAGAGCATAGCTCCCCACATCCCCACAACAGAGAATTATCCAATCCAACAGTGCAAAGGTTAAAAGCCCTTCCATAGACACAAGAACAAAAAGTAACTGAATGAATAGATGAATAGATGTGTGATAAAACAAACAGAACAAAATGTTAACTGTACAATCTATGTGGTAAGTATATGCTGTTTACTCTATAATTTACTTTTTTATGTTTAAGAACTTTCAAAGTAAAATGTTGGGAAAATATTAAGTACCAATTACATATCCTAATCATATATTAAGCAAACAAATTTGCAACATAGATAAACTAAAGTCTCATCTTAAAATAAGAAAACTGATATAATTTTACCCAAGATACTCACTAACACGTTCGTGTAGAAGCAGGTAAGGATACTTCAGTATTTCAAGAAGAGGAACTCGAAGCTTATTTTCAAAGTCTTGTCCAGTAATGTCAAAAAGTTGCATCTCTCCATTGTTGTCTACTATATATAATTCATCATCATCTCCAATTTCTGCTGTCATGGATTTTTCAAAGTGATTTATGAGACGTAAGGTTTCTAGTTCCCATAAAACCTACAGAAAAAGAAAAATGGAGAGTGCACTTCATATCGTATCAACAAAAAATGCTGAATCCAATCAATGATCACATAGAAAGTTTTTTCCTAAGTACAAAAATTTAGAAATTGAAAGCATTACCAGACATCATATATGAGACTTATTTAAAGAAGACATTACCTAAATGTGGCCGTTTTTAAGTGACACAGAGTAGGAGATGCTTCAATACTTCTCTTGTAGAGTTTTATCATAAATCTCTCAACATCCCTATCAACTACACTGTATTCGAAAGGAAATGAGAAGCTGCAGATTCTTGGTCAAAGGCACAAGCTCAGGCTTCTAGGCCTTCCTTTCTACGTTTCAGCATGGGAGTTCCTACAAAGCAACAGCTTCAGCATAAAGCCACTGGCTACACCTTTATAATTGGAAAACTTCATAAAAATGCCAAGTTTCCCAACCCAGATTCATAACTAATCATCCCCTCCTCTATATACTGTACATAGTTCTGTAGTGTAAGTTCTGTTTTTCATCAAATAAAAATATAAATGAACCAAATATTCAAAGCTACAAATTTAGAAGTATATATATCATTTGGTTACTGTGATTGGATAATATGAATACCATTTACCCATTAAAAAAAAGTTACTAAAAAGCCCTAGGCCAGATGTGGTGGCTCACAACTATAATCCCAGCACTTTGGAAGGCCAAGGCAGGAAAATCATCTGAGGCCACTGTACTCCAGACTGGGTGACACAGTGAGACCCCGACTGAGAAAACAAAAAATCAAGTCATTCAGATACATGAATGTAGCACTCATATACTGACATTAAAAAGTGAAACACACCCGCTCCCACTGGTTCCATTTCATTAAACTATTTTATAACAAAATGACTAAAAGTGATGGATCATGCAATTCTGCTTTTCCTTTCAATTCAATTCCATCAGTGATAAACATTTACGTAGCACCTGCTATATGCCGGACAATAAGTTAGGTGCTTGAGGTTTACTAGCCTTCAAAGTTCAAATCACATCATCATTTCTCTACGTCCAACAGAGTTCAAACTTCTCTCTTCCTAGTTATCAAGCTCTGAAAAATATTGCCCAGTGAATGTAAATTACCTCATGCAATAATGGCAATTCATCTCTTGCTTTGTGGTATTCAGTCACACACTCCAAGCAGTAGCAGAGGTCTTCATCAGCTGTTTGAAATTCACTGGATTCGGTCTTGGATGCATAAGACTTCAGGAAGTCAATGGTGGAATTACCACCTGGTGTACACCAACAACACGTGCTCATTCTGAACCTACAGCCAGAAAAGATGACATCTAAAGACTCCAGAAAAAACTAACACTTCAGGCTTGTTCAGTGTGAAGAATAGGTACACTTTCTACTTGTGACCTTGGTCTTCAACTTAAAATATACCTTCAAAGCCAGAACATCCTGCTGGCTGTTCATCAATTACTGTACTGACTGAACTCAAATCTGTGACCACTCTTAAAAATTGTTTATCTTCGACACGTGAAGTATAGAGAAATGAAAGCACTGTTGCAATAAACATCATAAGGCAATATAAAAATTGGGCCACACAGAAAACTCAAAACTATGTAGTACTGATGGAAAATATACCAAGACATAGACTTAACAATGTTTTCAGAGTACAATTTTAGAGTGTTCTAGTAGTGTACTGCTGTCAAAAGCTCAGAGAAGCCTTTCGCATTCCCAGAAGCCATGTTCCAGAAATCTCTGGAAACATAAAAGGCCATAAATATTAACTTGAGCCGATAACAAAAACTCACAGATGAGAAAGAAAATGGTAGTCTATCTGGAGCTTCTAAAAGTTGTTAGACCCTGAGGAAGGCTGACTTTAGAGTCTGAGTAATGAAACTTGACCTCTTAATTACTCACCTTTTGTTACAGGTTAACTTCCTTATTTTCTTGTTCCTAGCTCAGACCAGATGGCGCCTGAGATACAGGATCCCTTGATTGGGATAAAACATCCCTTGACTGAGTCCCTTTGACTACAAGGGGGAACTGCCCCCCCCCCAAAAAAAACCTCCAGGATTTATTTATAAAAAATTGTGCATTTATTCTTACATGTTTAAATGTCAGTCACCTTCAAAAGTCCTCTCTGTTTGATGTAATACACCTATCGAAATCCTTTTTCCACTGCTCAAAACAGTTTTTGAACTTGTCCACTTGGATGCCATTTAGTGTTTCTGCCATTTTTTGTTTCACTTCTTCCACATCAGCAAAACGTTTCCATTTAAGGACTTTTTTCATCCAGGGAAACAAACAAACAAAAAGTCACATTGGACGAGATCAGGTGAACAGGGAGGTGGGGCATGGGCATCACACTGTTTTTGGTCCAAAACTACTGAACACTCAGTGTGGTGTGGGCAGGTGTGCTTGTAAATCACACATCATGAAATGGGCAAATGCACTGAAAGAATCTCTAAAAAAAAAAATTTAAGCCAAACATAGCCTCTCCCAACACTAGCTAGTACGCTGATGCCAATGGGTTCCTAGAACACCTACCTAGCAAAGGAAGGGGCTCTCCAAAAGATACCTCCAGGTTTTTAGGGGTCCCCTCTCATACAGATTTTAATCACACATACACACACACTCCTATTCCAGGAAGTGAAGCTTAACCCTAAATAAACCCCTTGATGTGGACTGGACTTAATGAATCACCTCCAAAGAGTTTAGAAAGGGAAAAACTGTGGAAACACTTGGCAAATCTCACTTTAACCAAGTGATCAAGGTTCACCTCACCAGAGATCAGTCATGTTGACAGGCCCAACATAAAACAATGAGGAGGTAACTTCATTTCTGTGGTATGCTGACCCAAAATCCATAACCCCAATCTGATCATGAGAAAAAAAAAATAAGACAAATCCAGATCTGCCAGTCTGCAACAACAAAAGGAAGAAAATCACACCCAAGGGGAACGAATGCTCTTTCATATGAAAATGATTTATTGGGAATTGGGCCAGGAAATTATCCAACAGCTCTAATCTTGAGGAACCTGACCTTATATATTAACTATCCAAGGGAGATCAAATTTCAGTCTAATGGGAAAAAAAGTTACAAGCTCAACTATAAAATTAAGTAAGTACATTTCATAAACTGAATGGACCTAACTCATGCATTCTCTCTCATCAGGGGTGATTATCATCCTCTAAGGGATGAAAAATGATTAGTGAGACACGAAATGTATAAAGCCCAGGTAGAGATACATGCAGTACATAAAGAGATACACAATATATTGGTAGTATGAGAATTTATGGGAAGGGCAATTAGGAAAAATGTCTAACAAGTCTCCTTTCAGGGAGAAAGCAGGGAGAAAGAAGATGGTTAAGAAACCTAAGTAAAATAATATCTGGGGATGGGAATTTGGTAGTATGAGATTTTTTAATGAGTAGCAGCCTAAAATTCAGAATATATCATCTTTGCTAAAGGACAACCAGTAACATTTTGACTGATATTATGCTTTACTGCTGAGGCTTTTGTGGCATAATGTTAGTTCCTAAAATAATAAACTGATTTTTTTTGAAAATTCCCTAATTTTTTCTTTTATCTATAGTTAATTATATATAAATGCATAAAGATAATCAAACAAATGCCGACTTTTGTAAATTGATTTTTTTCAAGTTTTAAATATTATTTTTACTTATGCTTCTGAAGAAACATACTTCTTCATGCTTCTAAAAAGAATTTGGGGTAGCTTTCAATATTAAAGTACAAGTAGAAAAGGACATTTGAAAATGAGATCCTAGCCGGGCTCGGTGGCTCAGCCTGTAATTCCGCGCCTTGGGAGGCTGAGGTGAGTGGATTGCTCGAGCCCGCGGGTTCGAGACCCGCCTGGGCAACTTGGCGAGACCTCATCTCTACAATAAATAAAAAATCAGCCAGGCATGGTAGCGCGCGCCTGTAGTTCCAGCTACTTGGAAGGCCGAGGCGGAAGGATCGCCGGAGCCCAGCAGGTCGAGGCTGCGGGCCACTACACTCCAGTCTGGGCAACAGAGTGAGACTCCAACTCAAAAAAAAAATTTAAAAAAAAAAGAAAAAAGAAAATGAGATCCTGGTCAAGTGCAGTGGCTCATGCCCATAATCCCAGTGCTTGTGGACGCTTATGTGGAAGGCTTGCTTGAGGTCAGCAGTTCAAGACCGGCCTGGTCAACATAGCGAGACCTCACCTCTAAAAAAAATAAATTAATCAGGCATGGTGGCGCACACGTGTAGTTCCAGCTACTCAGGAGGCTAGGTGGGAGAATCACTTGAGTCTAAGAATTCAAGACTACAGTGAGCTATGATTGTGCCACTCCAGGCTGGGCAACAGAGCAAAAAAAAATTTTAATGAGGCTTTGGGCAAGCACAGTGGCTTATGTCTGTCTACAGTCCCAGCACTTTGGGAGGCTGAGGCAGAAGGAACTCCCTAGGCCAGGATTTGTAAAAGACCAGCCTGGGCAACACAGGGAGAGTCTGTCTCAATTTTAAAAATAAATAATAAGTAAAAAATAAAAATGAAATATGACTTTTTAACTTCCCTTAAAAAAATGAGATTAAAAAACAAAAGTTTTGAGAAATCAAAACTTATTTAGGCATTTAATTTCACTAAGTTCATTAAGAACTTCCTGAAAAGCAGAGCAAGAGGATAACATGACGAGTTACACATTTCTCATCTGGAAGAAAAATAACAGGCATATGCAAATACAGCTGCAGAGTCCTGCCCTTTCCAGACACTAACTCTAATTCAATGTTTTATTAATGCCTACCTTGTATAACTACCTTGCAGACTAGGAAACGCCAAGTAACATATAAGGACTTCACTATGTTTTTGCAGAATACAAAATTATTTTACTCAAAGAAGAGTTATTTAGATGTAAAAGGCCAATGTTGTAAATAATACTAGAAAGTTAATAGCTTGCAGAAGCTGTTTTTTTTTTTTCTGATGAATGAGTATCACTTTCCAGCAAGTGAACTCAGAAGACAGGAGAATAGAAAGTGAAACTTCACAGAGCTATCTCAAAAATCAATTGCTTAAAGCATGGTTTTGGCAGATAATGAACTGCAGTCAATTTAAACTTTAAAAAACTTAATTAAAGGACTGCCATGCAGCCGGGCTCAGTGGCTCAGCCTGTAATCCCACCACTTTGGGAGGCCGAGGCAAATGGATTGCCTGAACCAGTGGGTTTGAGACCCGCCTGGGCAACTTGGTGAGACCTCGTCTCTACAATAAATCAAAAAAAACTAGCCGGGCATGGTAGCACCCGTCTGTAGTTCTGGCTACCTGTAAGGCTGAGGCGGATAGATCGCTGGAGCCCAGCAGGTTGAGGCTGTGGTGGCCGGGAGCATGCCACTGCACTCCAGTCTGGGCGACACAGTGAGACTCCAACTCAAAAAACAAACAAACAAAAAACTGCCATGCAAATAAAAATGTTGTGGACTTTAAAATCATCATTAACAAAACAGACAATGAAAGAAACTTTCTATCAACCTTGTATCAGTAAAATTACAAGCTGGGTGCAGTGGCTCAGCACCTTGGGAGACTGAGGTGAGAGGACTGTCTAAGCCCATGGGTTTGAGATCAGCCTGGGCAACTTGGTGAGATCTCATCTCTACAGTAAATCAAAAAATTAACCGGGCATGCTGGCAATGCCTGTTGTTCCAGCTATTTGGAAGGGTGAGGTAGAATGATCACCTCAGCCCAACAGGTCGAGGATGCGGTAACCGTGAGTGTGCCACTGCAATCCTGGGCGACAGACTGAAACTCCAACTCAAAAAATAAAATAAAATAAAATTACAGTTCCTTTATTTCACTCAGAGCTTGCTTACTTCCCACACCAAAAAGACTAAGTTTTCTCAAGGTAGATGGGTATTACTGTCAAGGAACAGAAAGTGCCACAGAATCTAGAATATACAGAGAATACTGCCGTAGAGCACATCAACAACAGAAACATGCTTCCAAGACTCTTTTTCAAAAGGCCATAAAGTGTATAGTTGTGTTCCCAAATTTAAAATCATCATTAGCCTGATGGCTAACCTCAGGAAACCTCAAGAGGATAGTATACTTTAACTTTTCTACTAGGGGAAATTATTGCTTCTCAATGACTATGAATCCTGCAGGTTCTTGTACAACTCAGTTCTTCCTGAACTCTATTTTGTTAATTTCATTAGCCTGTAACTGCTTGGAATCATTACTGAACCACAAATGGGGGTATCCAGACAATACCCAAGCCTCAGAACAAAAATAAGAGCAACTCTTTGAGCATCAACCAAAGAAAGAGCCAATTTGTCAAAAATATAGGATGCTTCCCTATAGATATAGATGTAACTTTCTACAGACTTACCCTTAGGAGAGCATTTCTCACTATCAGCTAGCCAGAAACTTCAAATAACATCCCTTTCTTCTATGCTTCCTAGCTTAACATCTTGAAAAAGTCATGTAGATTCACTATCTCACACTTCTTCTGCTTCTTTGCACTCTAGCTTCTACCCTTACACAAACATCCCTAATAATATTTGGTTAGCAAATCCAATAGGCTCTTTGACTCCTCTAAAGCATATGAAAATGCCGACCATGCTTTCCCTATGACAACCACACCACTTGCCTGATAACTCCTCCACCCAACCTCCTTTATAATCACCTCTTTCTTTGCTCCCCATCTACACATCCAAGTTTCCAAAAGCTTGTCATGAGAATTCTAACCTTTTCATTCAATATTCTCTTTCTGGATGGCCTAATTTCAATCATTGCTTCAATTACTTACTGCTTATACTGAAGCTTCCAAAAGACTGAGAATGTATTGTAAAATGTGAAACTCTTAATGCAATACACTATGTTCCACCAGCTCAATAAACGCCAGCCTCATTTAGAACTCCAGACAGACACGTTCAACATTCAATTGCATACTGCAGTATGTCTCTAGTCATATGTCTGATAGATACCTCCAAGTAAACATGACCAGAACAGAACAAAGCCCTTCTCTAAAATCTGTTATTTGTCCTGTGTTCCCTATATTGATGGCATTACCATCCACTCAATTTTCAAACCAGTAGCCTAGGAATTATCCTGTACACTCCTTCTCCCTCAGCCCCTATCTCTGAGTTCCATATAGTCTATGTCCTTAATTACATCTATACTTTCTTCTCAGTGCAACTGCCACTGCCTTAGTTTAATACACTTTCATTATTTGCCTGGATTACTAAAGAAGCCTAAATGATCTCTCTGCCTCTTGCTTGATCACCACCAATTCTTCCTCCAAAACGCTGCCAGAGGCCAAAGCACAAACTGGACTTCAAAAACACAACTGGAGCCAGGCTTGGTGGCTCAGCCTGTAATCCCGCGTTTTGGTAGGTTGAGGTGAGTGGTTGACTGAGCCCGCGGGTTCGAGACCCGCCTTGGCAACTTGGCGAGACCTCATCTCTACAATAGAAAAAAAAAAAAAATCAGCCGGGCATGGTAGTGCGCACCTGTAGTTCCGGCTACTTGGAAGGCTGAGGCGGAAGGATCGCCAAGGTCCAGCAGGTTGAGGCTGCGGTGGCCGGGAGCGGCCACTGCACTCCAGTCTGGGCAACAGAGTGAGACTCCAACTCAAAAAAAAAAAAACAAAAAACAACCACAACTGGGCCGGAAACGGTAGCTTAGTCTATAGTCCCAGCACTTTGGGAGGCCAAGGCAAGAGGACTGCCTGAGCCTGGAGGTTTGAGACCAGTCTGGCCAACTTGGTGAGACCTCATCTCTACAATAAATCAAAAAATCAGCCAGGCATGGTGGCACTTGCATGTAGTTCCAGCTACTTGGAAGGCTGAGGCGGAAGAATCACCTGAGCCCAGCAGGTTGAGGCTGTGGTGGCCATGAGCATGACACTGCACTCCAGTCTGGGCCCAAGAGTGAGACTCCAATTCAAAACAAGACAAAACAAAACACACACACACATACACACGACTCCTCCCCCACAGCTTTGGGATGAAATTCAACACACAAGGCCCTTCACGGTCTGGCTTCAGCATCATCTCTTATCATACCCCCATCCGTCCTTCCTGCCACTTGCTCTCTCTAAATTGATTCATGGTGTTTGGCACTCCCTACCTTCATGGAATCTTCCATCTGCCTTAACACTCACCCTTCATAATTCTTCCTGGTTCTTAACTCTGAATGTATATCAGACTCACTTCAGAAACTTAAAAAAAATGTGGACGATGAGATCCTGTTGATCAAAGTCAGTTTCACTTTTAGAGAACTCCACTAAGTGATTCTGGCAGAAAGCTGATTTCAGACCAACCAGTGTGCACCCAACGCTTGAGTGTCATCACGACTGGGAAGTGTGTCTGACTCATCCTCTCTCTCCAGTCTGTCTTTTGATGACTTTCTTTTGGATCCCCTCAGGATCCTTTTATGTTTCTACCACTGCACTTGCCTTGATGGTCTGAACTCCCGTTTTTTAAAAAAAAAATTACCTGGAAAATAGTCTACAGAGAAGTGATCCTCTTAGTCAAGACTGGTGGGCCTAGTTGTGAATGAATGAAGATTTCCATTCATCTATATCCAGACGTCAGCCCCATAAGAACATTTCTGAAATAAAAAAAGAAACAAAACTGATAAGTGTCTTGTATATTTTTTATCTCATCTGAGCCTCACATCAAATCGTAAAGAGAGAGTGCCACCTGTTGAGGAAGCTGCTCAAATAGGTTAGACAACTTGTCTGTGGACACACAACAAATAAAGGGGAGAGCTGCAATTCTGATTCCCAGTCCCCGCTCAGGGGACAGCTAGGCACTCAGTCGAAAAGTCCCCAAATTAGCAAGGCAGGTAACATCAGTCTTGGGATCATCAGTAACCCAGCTCTGTCACTTAACAGCAAACTCGTCCTCCTCCTAGTAGGGTTCCTTAAGTAAACAGTCGTGCCGTGCCACTTTGGGTTGTGCGAGGCTAGGACACGTCCATCGCCCTGGAAGGCGGGGAGGGCGGACAAATCCCTGCTGCCTTTGGGAGAGCCACAGGGACGGGAAGAGGGAGGAAGGCTGGAGTCGTGGGGACGGGTACTTTCCACGCCGAGACCTCCCCCTCCTCCCCAAGGAAACTACGCGGTGCCAACAGCGCACACGAGACCGCAGTGTAGACAACGGGAAGGAAGTGGGGTACCACGCCCGGGCCTCGGAGTGCAGGAAAACAGGGCGGCCGGCCAGCCGCCGAGGGGCGCTCCCGCCACGGTCTCCGCGACCCCGGGGAAGGCAGCCGAGCTCGCCCCCCTCCTCCACCCGCCGGGCCTCACGCGCCGCGACGGCTGCGCCACGCGGCCGCGCACAAGCCCCGAGCGCTCACGCCCGCGCGAGCCCGCCGCGGTCCTCACCCAGCACAGCCGCGCGTCGGCCACTCGCCACCTCCACCGCGGGCCCCACAGCGGCTGCGGACGGAAGTGCGGGCCCGCCCGAGCGCCCAACCCACTGCCGCCGCGAGGGCAGGCCCCGCCCCCTGCACGGCGTTGGCCTTCCGCAGGCCCCGCCCCAGCCGCCGCGCTCTGTTTGGGTGCGCGGAGGGGCGGGCCGGGAGCCCACACGCGGGCCTTGCGCCACTTCCGGAACGCTGGCCCGGCCAATCCAAAGCGCCCGACGGCTGGACTGGGAAAGTTTGCCGCTGAGCCTTGAACTCCCCGGGGCGGGTCTGGGCGGCTCCCGTAGGCGACCACGTGGGGCGGGGTCTGCGCCTTACCCTCCTGCGGTTTCCGTTCCGTGTTTTTTCAACGCCTCAGGTGTTTCGGCGGATGTGTAACGGAGCCCCGAGGAATATTTTTCTTTTTGACTTCCTTTAAAGACACAAAATAAAATGTCAATTATGTAAGCGTAATTTCGGGGGCATATGCAAACTTTATATTCCAGAAAAGGAATGTGTTATGTATCGTAAGGAATGCAAGCCGGACTTGGTGGCTCACACCTGTGATTCCAGCGCGTTGGAAGGCCGAGGCGCCTGAGCCCAGGAGTTCAAGACCAGCCTGGGCAACATAGCAAGACGCTGCCTCTATAGAAAATAAATCAGGCCGGGCGCGGTGGCTCAAGTCTGTAATCCCAGCACTTTGGGAGGCGGAGGCGAGAGGATTGCTTGAGCTCAGGGGTTCGAGACCAGCCTGGGCAACTTGGTGAGACCTCGTCTCTACAATAAATCAAAAAATTAGCCGGGCGTGGTGGCGCGTGCCTGTAGTCCCAGCTACTTGAGAGGCTGAGGCGGAAGGATCGCCTAAGCCCAGCAGGTCAAGGCTGCTGTGGCAGGGAGCATGCCACTGCACTCCAGCCTGTGCGACAGAGTGAGACTCCGACGACAACCACCTGCCCCTTCCAGCTACCGTTAAATTTACATAACGGTCGCACGCCCCTCCAACAGGCCACGCCTCCTTGCTAGAATATTCCTTCTCCAGGGCTC
>CAUYQG010155055.1:0-19396 GCA_963574415.1 Tarsius wallacei
AAATTCATATGGAAACATAAACAACCATGAATAGTCAAAACAATCCTCAGCAAAAGAAACAAAGCAGGTGGTATCACACTTTCAGACTTTAAACTTTATTATAAGGCTACAATAATCAAAACAGCCTGTTATTGGTACAAGGACAGGCATAGAGACTAATGGAACAGGATAGAGATTCTGGAAGCAAAACCTAAATTTCTCAATCAACTCATCTTCAACAAAGCCTCCACTAACAACCACTAGGGAGAGGCAAACTTATTCAGTAAATGGTACTGGGAAAACTGGCTGACCACTTGCAGAAGATTAAAACTAGACCCTTACCTATCACCATACACAAAAATCAACTCTAAGTGGATCAAAGACCCAAATATAAAACTTCAAACTCTAAGAACCTTAGAAAATGCAGGAGACACCCTTATGGAAATTGGAACTGGCAACCAGTTCTTGATCAAAACCCCAAGTGCCCATGCCATAAGAGATAAGATAGACAAATGGAACCTCATCAAACTGAAAAGCTTCTGCAAAGCCAAAGAAACCATCAAGAAAGTGGGGAGACAACCCACAGAATGGGAAAAAGTATTTGCCAACTATATTTGACAAAGGTCTAACGACTAGGTTCTATAAGGAACTCAAATGTGCTGAAAAGAAAAAAACAAACAGCCCTATTAAAAAGTGGGCAAAAGTTATGAATAGATACTTCTCAAAAGAAAACATATGAGCAGTCAACAGATACATTAAAATATGTTCAGCCTCACTAATCATCAAAGAAATGCAAATCAAAACCACACTGAGATACCACCTAACTCCAGTCAAGATGGCCATCATAAATAACTAAAAAAACAAAACAAAACAAAAAAAAACCCAACAGATGCAGGGAAAAGGGAACAATTCTACACTGTTGGTGGGAGTGTAAACTAGTACGATCTCTGTGGAAAACAGTTTGGCAGTTCCTACAAGATCTAAAAATCGACCTTCCATCTGACCCAGCAATCTTCTCTGGGAATATACCCAGAGGAACTCAAATCACTCTATAAAAAAGATACCTGTACATGCATGTTTATTACAGCATTATTCACAATAGTAAAAACATGGAACTAACCATGCTGTCCATCGACAGGGTACTGGATAAAAAAAAAATGTGGTACATATACATGATGGAATACTACACAGCCATAAATAAGAACAAAATTATGATCTTCGTAGCAACTTGGGTGGACTTATTTTCTACAAAACTGAGTGAGCTATCACAGGAACAAAGAACTGAGTACCACATGTCCTCATTCATAAGCAGACCCTGAACAATTATCATAATACTATAAGAAAGGGATTGGCAGTAGTGGTAAACTGGGGGGGAAAAGGGGGGACACACCTCATCAATAAGGAACCTGATCTCAAAACAGGTGAAGCTGGGACCAAAGTGAGGCCCAAGTGAGGGACCAAAGTGAGGCCTATACTTACACAATGACCATTTGTATACCTAACCCAGAACTGTACCCCACCCTCTTTAAAATAAAAAGAAGAAAAAGAAGAAGAAAAAAAGGAAAAATCAATTCCACAGTGGTATAAAAGCTGGTTTAGAAGGGGGAAAGCACTTTTAATAATTCAGCTGAGAATTAGTGATCCATGGTTGTGATCATTGGTAAGAAAAGAGGGGCAGATAAAAGAAACATGGTCCCAAATCTTAACCCATTCTCCTTCCCATTGTGGGTGCTTGTTAACTGTTGCTCATTAATCTGTCGAGATATCAGATAGATCTGGGACAACAGCTCAAATTATAGCTCTGTTTCCAATAGTCAAATAATGCTTATTAGGTTATCTCATTGCTGGTCTCCATTTTACTAGGAGGCCATATGTAGCTGGAATATTTTTGGCAACTTTACAGGACAGAGTTGCTGTCTTGTGTACATCTGTATCCAATACAGGCTGCACAGGCTTTTTAAATTTTATTTCCTGGTATAGGGTTCTTGACACTTTCCTCCAGCTTTCCCTACTCCAGCTCCTCCCACTTATTTTTCAGAGTTTGCCTAAATTGTCAAGACTAGAGTAGCAATCCTAGAACAGATCATGTGAGAGCACCAAATAATGAAACTAAAAGGTGATTGGTTGTGGCTGTTTTTTTGTTATAGGATATACTCCATTGTGCTTTAGGGAAAAAAATGTCATTCTGATCTTCTCTTTTGGAAACTCAATACTTACCCGCTGTCAGTGCTTTCAGACAAATTTTAATGACTTCGTAAAGAATAAAACTGCAACTGAAAGCACTCAGGGATCCCAGTACTTAGACTCCCTTTGAAATCTTGTTGCCAAAGGAAAATCCTGAAGAAACAGGTCACAAGTCAAGGTAAAGTGAACCTTTGGCCTAGTAAGGTGCTCAGTACAAGAAGAGTGAAGGAAAACTGTCTAATGAGAACAGACTCATGTGGATCAGATGTCAAGTATTTGGAAGACTAAGAGGTTCTACAGTGTATGAAGTGACATTATCTGGTTGAGAAGCTGCAGTAATGAAAATGTAAATGTTGCTACTGCAGAAACCCCAGAAACTCTACAGAACCAGCAGTTTTGAGTCCCTACATGAGCCTCCAGACTTCAGGTCTCCAGACCTCAGGTTGTCAGGAAGCCTGGAGATCAGTTAAATTGGAGAAGGGTAAAGAGGGGGGGAGGGGAGAAAAGAAAAGAAAAACAACAACAAAAAACAACAAACACCTTGTGATTTGTGTTAAGTGAAAAATCCTTAGAGCACTTTGTAATGTCATGGCATTAGGAAGGAATACAGATGTTTAGTAAACATTACTGAGTATTGCAATGACAAGATAGATTGTCAAGCCTTGTCTTAGAATTACTGCTATACATACAATTCCTGCTGTTACTGTGGGTTGCCAAAAGTTAGAATGGGTTCTTGGCTACAATACTTGTACACATTTAGAAGTATTTTAGAAATCTCAGTAAGTAACTAGCAAATTTGTGCTTTAATTTCCTTGATTTTATAAATTATTTTCAGTTACTCAATTTCATTTTAAAGTGTCTTGAGATCTTTCTATCCAGACACCATCTTTGAATTTCCTGGGTTATATGGCGGCAGGATATAGATAAAGAAACTATTGAAATTTAGACTTCACTCCTTTTCAACAAGCCTTTCCTGGTGAGGTTTCCAGTTGACCTCATTTTGGATTATAACTAACTTAATCCACAGAGATGACATTTATGGTAAAGATTGCTAGCATTGTCATCATTTCACCTATGTAGAAAATGAGAGCCAGTGAATTTAAGAGCTTGCCTGAGGTTGTTTGGCCCCTGAGTGATGCAGCCCTGATCATATGACCCCAAATGCTTGCTCTTTCAGTTTTGCTATTACAATATGAGGATTAACTATTTACCATTTTTTCCATTCTTGATTTTATTGCTTTGGAATATTTTGAGTTTATTTTGTTTCCAACAACATCTATGTTTTTCTTCTGATGGGGTTCTATACTTCCTCAGAACAAGAACAATGCTTTATGCTTCAAGTCTCTTACAGCAAATGGCATCTTGCTTCTAAGAGTTTAGCCAATGTTTTTCATGGGTTATGCTATCTCTTCTAGTGCCTTCATTTCTTCTCTTCTCTCTTTTTAGTCAGTCAGTACATATTTACTGGGTGATGGTCACTTTTGCTTTTATCCCAAATCTATTGAATTCTGGTGTGTGAGACTGCCATCTTGAAAGTGGTCTAAGTATACAAAAGATTGTTTCTATAGGCATTTGCAAGTTACATATACATTAAATTCAAATATATATACATATAGTCTTGCCAACCAGTTCATACTTGTGGTCATGGTTCTTCAATATGGTACAGCAGAAAAAGGTGACAATGGTAAGGTGAAGAAAATCACATTAACTTGTTATAGATGGGTTTCTTAGGTTGCTAGAATCATATTTTGTCTATGTTAGCATTTTCTCCAAAGAAATCAGTCTTTCAAGCATCTTGATGACTTTTGGCTGCGAACCCCATGGTTTGCTTATTTCTAATGTTAAGAACAGTCAGATAAAGAATATGAAATATCTTCTTACTTACTTTGACTAGTAGTGTGGCCATTATTTTCCTCAGAGTCTTATTTGTACAATAGGAATAGTACTAACACAGCTCATAGGATTATTTCATAGCCCACTAAAAGAAAGTAGTATCAAACACTAGCAAGGCTGGATGGCACACATTAATGAAACTATGGAGGGCAAAGAAAGCACTCAGTGTGCTCACTATACCTGCATGCTTCAGGTCACAGCTTCTCATGTGTATTTCATACTCTTTTTACTCCACCATTCTATTTATATATAGCATGAGTTTCTATGCTTACATTTTTCATGTGTAGTTTGGTAAACCAAGAAAAAATATTTAATGAATGTATTATTATAATTTTCTTTGGATTATACTTTTTACCACTACTCTCCATATTTAGGGGTTTCCATCTAGCTAAAAAAAAATCGCTCCCAGACTGAAGCTCAGCAGATGAAGTCCCAGTCTTGAAAAGAAAATTGAGTACAAATTTTCAAACATTATAGAGAGCCGCATTTAATATGAATTATGTCTAAATTATAGTAAAATCCTAGATTGACACTGGCTGCTTTAACACTAACAGGTTATAGCACTATCCCTTCAAATATATTCCAATGGGTAGATACCATCACCAGGAGGAACTGGTGGGCTCTTCAACCATGCTGGCTTATCTCCATTCTTCAGCTTTATCATATGCCAAATTGAATTCATTATAAATAAACATATACTTACCCAAGGTGGAGAATAAGAGTTACTTCTTCTTTTTTTTTTTTTCTGGAAAGAATACGTTTTTTGGAATTGTATCTCCTTTCTTGCAGGGGTTTTGGAACACTAAGTATCCTTGAACACTCTATGCACTATTTTTGCTATATAAAAAATGGGTCAGGTTAGTATTGATAGAGTCTATTTTATTTTCTTTGGGTTTGTCACAATCACACTTTTCTCTAGGTTGGTAAGATACTTCTTTGAAGATCTCTTGATGCTTGAAAGCATCACTATCATAAAGAGAGTTGCTGTTTGTCCATTTTGCAAGAGAGACTAGAGTTAGTACCTAAAAGTTTAGGAAGTTCCTTGACCAAAAATGTCAGTATTCATAATCAATTATGAAAACACATGTCCTTCTGTGTCATGTTCACCTGTTTAGTATTTGCTTTTTATAAGCTATCGTGCCCATTCTAAAAATCACTGAGGCACCAGGAGGAGTAAAAACATTTTCTCTCTCTCCAGGTAAAGGAGGTTGCAAATTGGGGATTTGCCTCCTTCTGCTTCTGTGAGAGTAACTACATTGTATGATACTGAATGCTGTCTCTTTCAGAAAGGATATTAAGATCCATAGGGAGAAAAGAAATAGGATGTAAGTTTCTCTGGATGAAAGACAAAGGATAGAGGAAATGGAAGTAAAGAAAAGAAGCTTAAGAAGGAAGAGGGAAAGTGGAAGTGAGATGTTTGGACATGAGTCCTCCATCCCTGAACATTACTCACTTGGCAGCCCATGGATAAAAAGCATTATGACTAGTGGCCTGGGAGAAGAACTGCTGTGAAGGTAAGCACTCAAATATCCAGGAGCTATGTAGACCAGAGAACCAGAGCCTACCCCAAAATAAAGGCCAAAGAGGATTCATTCTACTAACATACTGTCCAGTCATTACAGAGAGGGAATCAGTATCATTTAGAAGCTGAATCGAAGCTTCCTATGTCTTTGGACCCTTGAGGAACATATTTATTTGTTCCCTAGAAGACTTAGAATCTCTAACAGGACCAGTGGATCCAGTAGAGTGCAAGGAGAGAAGCTCCTGTTTCTGGACTTTATACCTAGACTCAGTTGCTACAAACCATCCCCAGCTGGAGGAAGCAGGAAATGGACATTTCTAGTCACAAATTCTTAATTAACAATATAGGAATTTTGTAAATACAATTTCTAATTTATTTTGTTGATTTTTACATTAATGCATGCTTTTCCTTTGTCCATGTCTTATTTGATTATGTATCATTGTCATTGAAATTCAGTAATGTTCACAATAATTATATTAATTTTGGTATCTCTCCCTTTCTTTTTTTTTACAATGTTAGATTATAATTGGAAACATTAATCATTCAATTCTCATAATAATCTATGTCAAGTTGAATATTTACTATGGTACTCTATTTTACCTTAGAAGTTATCAACCAATGGTTATTTTGTTTTTTATGCAAGAATGTTGAAAACAATTTATATCCAAATAACATCTTTGTTGCCATTTGGTTGCATTGTTAGTCTTTGTCATGCATTCTAAATCTTTGTTTACTGGATGTTAACAAATTTAAAATTATATCAGAGCATAATAAATTCTTGTTTTATAAATAGTATTAGTAAAAGAACAAAGGGGATGTATATAATGACTAACTTTTTTTATAAAGATAAAATGTAACTGAAAAGTGATCTTCAATTTCCTAATAATTTGCAACTTACTTCAATATCAATCTTCAAGCCAACTGGGAAACCTTCTGAAAAGCACCATTTTGTTTTATCTTATAACCAAGAGACAGTCAAGGTACTTTTCATTCTCCTGCTGTGTTCCTTTAATCATCCTTTCTCCAAAGTCACTTTCATTTTTCCATTCCTACATGGGCTTCTTCCTCCAACACCAGTATCTGGTTCATACCCTGAGTCCCCACTCAGCAGCAGCGACTAACATGCAGCTGTTAATGGCATCAGGCAAGCTCTACTTCTCCCCTCCATCCCACATACCCTGGTGCTACAAATTTTATAGAGGGACTGTGAAATGGAGATGGAAGAGCAAAAACCTATAGCAGCATCATTTTTCAATAAAACTCAGTGAAAAGTCTTATCAATTCACGAGTTCTTCCTTATTATATTATATCTAGGACTGGGAATTCCTTGACAAAATTGTTTTTGGCTTCTCTAGAAAACTGGTATAAAAAATGAGGAGCTAAATGTTTATCATCCTTCATCCTTCATCCTTCATGGGCTGTTATTTGCATCTTACAGTGCTTCCATCTAACCAAGACAGAATATCTGCTAAAGATATATTTTTCTTTTCTGTTAATAGATTGAACTTTTCTCCTCTGAGGAGAAATACCAGACTTGAAATAGATTCGAACATGTGGCCAGAAAATTAGGGTCTGGCTCAGGGTGATTAAATGCATCTAATTTGAATTTACTGTCTTCAATACTGTCTTCCTTTTAACTCCTCCCTCCCCATGTCAGATCAAAAAAAAAAAAAAAAATCCAGGAATAATTTTTAATTTCTCACTTTTCTTTCTTTTCAAATTCAATCCATCAGCAAGTTGAAATTACATTACAAATCCATCCATTTTTCCTCTATTGCCAATAGCACCACCTTACCCCAAGCCAAGCCAAAACCATGTTTCACCTGAATTTCTAAATTGTTCTTCTAATCTGTCTTCTTGCTCCTCTTGCTTTTCCACAATCTGTTCTCCTTGCAGCAAAAACCAGCGTATTCTTTTGTCCTTCTGTTCAGAACATTCCAAAAGCTTCCCTTTGAATTTGAACTGAAAATCCCAACTTTTTATGTTGGCCAAAAGGTCCATGGATGATTCCACCTCTGCATACCACTATAGCCCTTTCAATGTAACTGAATGTTTGCTATGTGCTGGGCATTGTTTTAAGTGAAGGAGACACAATGACTAAGATAGACTAGATCCCTCTTCAAAATGCATCTAGGAAATGAAGATAAACCACAAACTATTGATTATCTATCTATTTATCTAGCTATCTAGTTATCTTCTAACTATCATCTATCTATCCATCCATCATTCACCTACCCACCCACCCACCTACCTACCTATCTAATCTATCTCTCTGACATGCTATAGTGAACAGGTCCCATTTGGATTGAACCACAAAAAAAGCCTCGTTTAGAAGGTGGCATTGAAATGAAAATCCAAAAGACAAGATGCAACACATCCTGTCACTATCAGAAGGAAGTGTAAAGAAAAACTGTTGGAGGATTTTGTGTAGGGTAGTTATGAAACTGTTCTACATCTTTAAAAGATGAATGGCTGCTGTGAAGAGAATGGAATTGTAGGAGGCAAAGTGGAGGCTGTTAGGAAGCTATAGCAGTAGTTCAGGCAAGGAATGATATTAAGATGGAATAGGATGATACTTACAAAGGAGTGGACAGTTCTAGTGTGTCCAAGCCAACAGGACTTGTTTATTGTTGTACATGGGGTGTGAGAGACAAGATAAATTGAGTACAACTCTTATCTTTTTGTCTTGAATAGTTGAGTGATGTGATGTGGGTGACTGAGATGTAGAAAATGAAGTGGATGTGAAAACAAAGAGCCTTTGTTTTGTACCCATTGAGTCACTATGCACCCACTTCTGGCGCACACATAGGTTTTCCCAGCCTCAGGCCCTTTGCACATGGTGTTTCCCTTTGACTAGAATACCCCTCCTATGTCCTGGCATGGTAATTCCTCATTCTTCAGGTCCCAGTGTAAATGCCACCTATTCAGAGACATCATCTGACTTGCTCAAATTACATTATTCTCTATTCAGCGTGATTTTTAATTATTTTATTTACAGACTTTAAACAAACATTTTCCCACTACTATAAAAGCTCACCAAGGGCAAAGTTACATTTTGCTTACTACTGAATTCACACCATCTAGCAGGAAGTAGTACTTACTTCGGTACCAATAAATATTTTTTGAATGATTTCATCAGGTAGATCATCGTGCCAGCTTATTATTTCCATATGAGTACCCATAAATTGTTTAATTTCAATTGAATATGCTTAAATAAAATAAAATGTTACACGTCCCCCTTGGTTTATATAGTGATAAGAAGTTTTTATGAAGAGATTATTGGTTTCTTCAGTAAAGAGACTGCCCTTCAGTCCACCTTTGAATGCCCAACACCTAGCTCAGAGTGACACTGACAAGGCACCTTGCTTTTTTCTCAAAGCCTCAGTTTCATAATCTGTATATCATGGATATAAATATGGTCTCTGCTTTAAAGAGTTATGGTGAAAATTAAATGGAATAATCCATATAAAACACATAGCAGAGTTCCCAGTGTATCGTAAGCACTTAATCAGTGTGACTATTGTTATCGAAATTATTACTGATATTCATTGCTGAAAGAATAGGATGTTTGTGACACCTTAGGACCTTATAGATGGGCAAATAGACTGGTATTTATTCTTATTGTCCATAAATGAAAGTAGTTAAGCTTATATTCAAAATCTGCATTTCAAACAATATTTTACATTTGTTCTTCCAGGGTAATTATCAGAACTGGTGTTTAAGTGATTTAATGTCCTGATTTTTAGTCTATGATTTGAACAGATTTAATTTAAGGCCGGTCTTCTTAAGTTTCATGCTTAACAAAATTTTTAGTGAAATTAGGATTTTAGAAATCCCAAGAATATAAGAGAAAAACATTTGACTTCCCAGATATATGCAAGCAATAGCAAAGAATCAGACCTACTAAAACAGATTAAAAGTACCATTTAATAGTGGTTAATCTGGTATTATTTTCAATATGAAAAATATATCAGAATTTCAATAGTAACTATTGTGAATTATTTATTTTTGCTCACTAAATAGCTATAGTTTTGATGATACAGTGTCATCATGAGGTAAAACATCAAAATGCTTAAAGATCCAGCACTGTGAAAATAGATTTTTAATATTTAAAAGGTTTGTGCAACTTTAAATAAGACAGTGCCACCCAATATTATAGCACGCTTCATGAGAAAAAGACGCTAAATTTCCTTGACCTACTTTCATCTTCTTGTTTAGGAAACAGTGTCTAAGAAGTAAACAAAGTAGTTGTGCCTCACGTAGGAGATGATTATTGTTTGAATTTATGATTCATGCCTTGAGCAAAATTTTGTTTGTGGCCTCATTTGCAACCATAATTTACAACTTTACCAGGGATATGCTGTGTATTTGGAAGGTAATATATCAGGCTTGCTTTGTAGTGGAACAGTTTTCTAGCTCTGGGTATAGTATTTTCTGTGTTTCTGTTAGCTATAAAATTTCTAGGCATAACATTTATTGTAGCAAATATGGAAATTTAAAAAAAATTGTATTCCCCTTAGGAATGTCTTATTGTATTTATATTCTTATTATGGCTAAATCCAACTAGTGTTTAAAGGAGTTGTTAATCCTGAAAATATCTGGCTGCAAAAGTAGGAAGATTTAATTTTTTCAGACTAAAAAAAAAAAAGATTGCATCATTTTTGCATTTTGTGTATCTCTCATCTAAGAAACTATTAAACAGCATGTGACTCAGATATGTTTGTGTGTGCCCCTCAAGCCCAGAAATTTTTTTCTATTGCAAATAACAAATAGACCGTAATACTGTAGAATTAGTTTTGCCTGTTCTCTTTGATCTATGAGTTAGTGAAGAATTTCTCACAATACTCATTGGAAGTTCTATTGTCCAATTCTGTTGTCTAATTCCAATTATCTTAGGCAATATATCTGGAATACTGGGGATTTTTCCAAACAAATAAATATGTCTATTTCAAGTTTCAGAGATCCTCAATTAAATGTAATGTCTTTTCTAGCACCGACTTATTTCTTTGCACCTTCCTACTGTAATTTTTATTAGGATGCTCTTTTATTAAGAGTAACACTTATTCTCTGAACTAAACATTTAAAAATTAAACAACCATTAGTTTGAAAAATTTTAGGTAGCTTTATTTGAAAATAGTAATTTTGATAAGTAAAGATAACAAATATGATACCACGCTATACTTTTAAATTACTGAAATTATAATTCTGTGACTGATTATATAAGTTTAAAGCACAGTAAAAAATAGAAAATATTGTCATCTTTCTTGTTTTCTGATATAATTAACGAGAAAGAAAGCTAAAAGCCTGAGGGAAGTCTAAAAATTTAGAAGAAAGCTTGCCAGTGAACATTAGCCTAATATACTTGGTTTACACTATAAAAAAATAGAGCAACTTAAAATCAGACTCCTCCAGAAGTTCTTTCCCTTATCCAGTTCTTAGCAGAGTTTTTCTAGAGATAAAGGTAAGCAGACTGAATAGTCTTACTGAGAAAGAAAGTGGTCACTTTTACTGACAGGTACAGTAGACAAGGGAGAAGTAGGATAATGCCTTTAGTCAAAATACTGGGACTTCAAAACTGGATTAAAACTCTGTTTAGTAGTATGTAGGCTCAAGAATCATTTCGGCACTATTACATATTTCTTTTCTTCCCCAGTAATTATTCTTTCAGCTATTATAACTAACCACAGTAATTTTCTTAGAACAAAGGCAAGCATGGCAACAATAGCTTTAAAAATGACGAAGTTTAAATGCCCAAGGTCAGGGTGTAACATTTTGATTTCCATAAGTATTTCAAACGCTACAGGCTTTATGTAATAATTTTAATGTGAAAAATATGCAGGCCACGCTTCACTGCTCTTTGCATATACTGCAAAGAGGGGGGAAAAAAAACCTTAAAAATTGCTTAGCTTTAATTGAGCAAAAGGATTCACATGTGATCTGAACCTGTGGCTCATAATTCCTCCAGACAGCTTTGGTTGCCGTGTGATGATCCTAATTAAATTATGTAACAGCACTGAACTAGCTAAGCTAAAGGGTCTGTTCCCTCATATCACCTGGTGACTTAACTCTTTGCAGGATTCCGGGTTTGGGGCTCTGGTCTTCTGAGATCTTGTGTTTTTTCATTGTTTAGGGCAGGAAAACACGTTGATGGAATCCGCCTTGAAAGTTTCTGCCTGTAGGTGGCAGCATTGTAAGGTTTTGGAAGTCGTGCGCTCCGAGGTCTTTGCCTGCCTTTTCCGTACGCCCCATCCACCCCTGCCACCGCATCGGGCCGAGCTAACATCATTCCACGCTCATGTCAGGTCCCACTAAAATGGAGAGAAATTTCGTAGCTCCCAAATTAGGCTTTGTTCACTTTGGTCAGTGTTTCATTATATTTCTGATAATCTGGTACATTTCTAATTCTGACTAAAGGAGGTTTCTCAGTAGTCAGGTGTCAACCCACTGCAAACTGTTTCAAAACAGGCGTTTAAATAAATACGGGAAGGGAAATTACTTCGGGTGAATAATTAATTTACTTCAAGTATACTTATTTTAATCACTTGGGAGCAAGTTAGAAGGCTTCTAGGGTACATACCAAAAGCCCCTCACCGGGTCCCCACAGCTACCTCAATGTCCTTACAAAGGTTAACCTCCCTCCCTCCCTCCATCCTTTCTTTCCTTCCTTCCTTCCTTCCTTCCTTCCTTCCTTCCTTCCTTCCTTCCTTCCTTTCTTCCTTCCTTCCTTCCTTCCATGTGTGAAGTTACTTGCTCATTCTAGTTAAGTTGCATGATTGCTTTTCTGATTTGGCCATCGTAGAACAGAAACAAAGATTTATCAAATTTGACATATTTAATTTAAAAGTCATGATTCATGTGCCTTTCAATAATGTATTGCTTTATTCAATACTAATATTTTAAAGATTATATCAATATAACATATAAATGCATATATAGACACTAGCATGGATATTATTGACTGTGACGTTTTTCATAAGACTCACAGAGACCTTGCAGTCTCATCTTGTACACTTCTCCTCTCTGGAAGTTACACTTGAAAAACTTCCCTAGGTGGTAACAGAAACTATAGTATAAGGACATTGGTTTCAGGCCTTGTATGAAGTCTTTCGTTAACAAAAATCCTTGGGGAAAATAGTTTCTGAGGTCAAGATTGACAAAATTGTTTAAGTATTATTGAAAATATAAAACAAAATTGTTTCCTCAATAAATATAATTAGCTGTATATACTGCAGTTTCAAGAGCAAGCACTGATGTTGGGACCAGCTCTTTAAATAAAATAGGACCTCTGTGGTCTCTGGAGGGAACATGCATAAAGCAAAGTAAATGATTTTCTGTCAACACTAAGTAGACAGGTGCTTACATTGAACAGCATTCTAATATGTCTCTGAATATTTATGTCTTCTTTTTCAAATGCATTGCCCATGAATGTCACAGCTGTCAAACGTCTGTACACAAGAAGATAAAAAATGAAATTAATAAAAGGCAGATCAACATTTCGTTTGTTTGGAACATTTTCCCTCTCTTCTTTCTTTCTTCTTAAAAAAAAATAAAAATAAAAAACATTTAACTTGGCTATGTTTTAGAGTTTTGGCACATCTGCATTTTCTAAAAGGCCAAGGGAAATGTAAGTTGACTAGTTGTATTTTGGGCTGGCACCAGGGCCTGTCTCAGTATTTAAACACCAAAATAATCAGTGGAATTAATGACCAAGAGAACGAGGGTCTGAGGGCTTTTCTAGCCATTTCAACTGTCCATGTGCTTGGTTTGCCTGGGTGCCACAAACGAGATTCTGACAGGTTGTCACTGCCCTGACCTGAAACTCAAGTTTGTGAGGTGAGAGGCTCTTAAATCTTCCTGCTTCTGTAGCCCAGAGTTTTAGCTCTATAGGGTTAGTGCCAAAACCAGCCATCGTGTGCCCTTAGACTTATAGAGGAACTTGGTTTTCAGAGCAGAGATGACTACATAGAATTGGTGGTAGATCAAAGCAATGAATAAAAGTCCATTTAGTAATCAGATCCCTGCCTCTCTTCTCCTCATGGTACTGAAAGGGCCAGGTATGTATAAAAACTGTATGTATAAAAACTGTATGTTGGGATGAACTCAGCAGTCACTTGAAAAGCATTTATTTATTGGGAAGCAGCAAAGTTTGAGGTGTCTGGCTATTATTATTAGTAAGTAGCCCTCAGCAAAAATATCCCCCAGCTACTTTCATATCTACTTTGCAGTGTCTGAATGAATTATTTGGCAACAAAGGAAAAATAGAATTTAAATGCCGAGTCAGAAACTTAAGCTTAGGCATTCTCTGTACTTGTTTTGCCCTTGATGAGAATTGTCCAGAATAAAAACTCTCTAAATTGTCAAATAGTGGTTGCAAAATAGTGTCAGTTTAGTAAGACTTAGAATTTGGTGTCCAAATTTTGATGATCTAATTGGTGTTTTATTGATAACCACAGATATGAACCAGTTGTCATGAATATTTGTTTGACTCAGATTTGATGTGGAAAGCATGCTGGTTGCCTTTATTTTGTTATATTTATAAAAGTAAAACAAAATTATACATAGATTCAATACTGGTTTGAAGAAGTTCACTGGACTTTTTTTCTTTTATGAAAATTGCAGTTCAGTTGGCAATCTGATTAAATAAATATTTGAGTATATTTATATTAGAAATTCTACAAAAGTAGTTTGTTATATGGCTCGGTTCAAGTTCCTTTGATTGGCACTGTGCTATTGATATGGATCACTTCAATAAAATATCAACCTCTCTCAAATCAACCTCTTATCAGAAAAATTGAGGGTGAACACATTGGCATGGAGTGTAAGGATTTTTCAGAGGTTGTTGCTGATGCTGTTGTGGCTCGAGCCTAAAATTTCTCTCCATCTCTGCTCACTGAAATCCTACTCCTTCAAGATCCAACACAAACACTACATTTTCTATCAAGCCTTCTCTGATTCTACTTAGAAGTATTTTTTCCTCCTCTCTTTTTACCTAACAGTTTGTGTGCACTTTAATTAAAGTCATAATTATGACATTCTACTTCAGGTTATAAATAGTGTTTGATGTGTTTCCTTCTTCCAATATATCATAAACTTTTTGAGATCAGGGGCTTTGCCTTTTTAAAAATTTTTTGTTACCATAATCCTAGTATTCTTGTATGCAGATTACTTATAAATGTTGTGGTTTTCAATGTTGGTTGAATTTTTGTTGTTGTTGTTGATTTTTTTGTTTTGATTATCAGTGTGTTTTGACTGGAATGGGTCATTAGGCAAAAAAAAAATGTAGTTATGAAATATAACCTAAATACTAACTATTGAAAACCTTCTAGGGCATTTTATGACATGTACATAGAATATCTAAAAAATACACAACCATTACTAGCAGTTCACTCTTAAGTTCACATTTCAAATAGGTTCCATCTGTTTCTAATCAGGTAACTGAATGATTAGCAGGAGAAAACATATGATTAGAAAGCATGCAATTCTTGCTGATATGTATTATTTTTAAAGCTCTCCAAACTTAAGGTCAATAAAGAAATAGTACATGAAGCAAGAAGAGCTAGATTAGAGAAACAGTTTCAGCTGTAAACCCTTTTGTGAGCTGTTGTAAAAACAGAACTAATTTAACTGATGGGTTGAGGCATTTGGGGCTGACATGCAAACTAAGGAATGTGAAAATAGATGAGAAGAATGGTGACTAGAAAAATTATGAGAGTTTTAGTTGAAGAAAATAAAAAAAAGTTTACTGAGTAGAAAGTTAATGAGCAGATGATTTCATCCCTTTTTATAGAGCCATACTTCTAACTCAAAGAAAGCTAGTAAGAATAATGGGGAATAGCCCCTAGTTTGATAAAAGAAAATAAACAGGCACTATTACAAATAAGAAATGTTGGAACACTCTTTGTTTACTTTCATTACTAATGGGAAAGGAAAAATGACTTTCTTGAGGTAGTATATCATTTTAAGATCATACTTATCTCTTAGCTTAATCCATCAAACTGTACTACTCTCTTTCGAACAATTTTTACACCATTGAGCTTGAAGTTCACAGAAGGAAAGAACAAAAAGCTCTGTTCTCTACCCTGATTTGAACCAGACACAACTTACTTCAAAACTGCATGCTGTCCTTCAGTTAATTACTCTCCCTCTGAATTCTATCAGATGTCCCTTTTTCTGTAAGTTACAGAGTCTGCAGTAAAGAAAAGGCATGGTAAAATTTTCTCTGGGTGACTTGCTTTACGTATTGACTTGGTATATTTGTCCAGGATTTATTACAGAAAATGGCTACACTTTTCTTTAGACCATTCTTAATGTAGTCGAGGCTCACTGGCTTAACAGAATTTCATGTCTAGAAACACTAGGGCACCTACACAGATATGCTAAAAAGTGTGAAAATTTGGTTTGATGTAAAAGTCCACATGCACACAATGTCTTATAACACTGAATTTTATTATTACTATTATTATTTTATTATTTTCTAATTGCAATGTGAGACCCGAGTGAGACAAAGAGTGCCAAGTTCAAAGGAACTTGAAGTCACAGGACCCTTTGCTTTGGGAAAATCATGGAGGTCATGGACCTTCCAAAGAACATAGGGTAGGGAACTTGAGCCAATTTTAACTAAAAGTAAAGGACAGATGACCTTACCTGACACAAGGTTTACTTTTTGCCATTATTTTTTCTCTTCTGGGTATTTATAAACCTAAGCTTAACTACATGCTGTAGTTAATTAACATAATTTAAGAAATTATAGATCATAGTAATTTTTTAGAAGCTTATACTTCTGATCAAATTTAAAGGTTTGATAGCCAAAATTTACATAAATTGTTAATACACAATTTTAACCTTAAATCTGTATTCTGTGTGAACTACCATTATATTATTTATAGAATCCAAGTATCTAATTTAAAAAACTCTTAAGAACAGAAATGTATTTATCCTTATACTTTTCATATTAAATTATTTCTAGTGCAACTTCTGCCAATTAAGTTCCATGTTTATGCACCAATAGAATAGATGGTTGTCTATTTCCTATAATAATTTACATAGACTTGTTATATTAGTTCTCAACCTTTCTTGCTAAAGTCCAAATAATTACACATTCCTGAATTTCTCTTTCCCCAGGGATCTTATTTTCTATAACTGGTAACAAAGTCCTTGAGCCCATACAATCTCATATTCAAGAGTATGATAGATATAGTATACACTCACACACACACACACACACACACACACACACACACACAAACACACATTTTTTTTCTTTTCTCTCATTTTCTTTCTGGTAGGAACAAAGGAACTATGAAATGCTCCTTCAAAAGTCAGAGTAAAACAGAAAATGTAGTATTTTTTCTTTTACCATAAACTTGTGGCTTTTCCTCATGGTTTACCTTTTACTCAAGACATTCTATAAAATATCTTTTTCGAAAATCCAGAGCTTGAATTTATGTCAATCAATTTACACCCTGGAAAACAGACCCACTTACCACTCAGATCAATCTCTAAGCATATAGGAATCCAGGCAACAAGCACTTGTCTTTATAGAACAACTTAGTTTAAGCAATTAACAATCAAGCCCTATACACATAAACACGCTATAATTAACTGTTTAATAGTGGAAGCTTGCTTTTCAATTTTTTCCCTTTGAGCATAGTCAAGGTGAATTACTTGATTTTTCCATCACTAAATGTTGCAGCAGCCCAGTCTTTTGCAAGTCTCCTGTCTCCACATATTTTCCTATACCCACTATATTTGACAGTAAAACTGCCAAGCTCCATTATTTCCAACTGGCAGCAATTTAATACATAGTTGAGTCAGTTATTTAACTAAATAAATTGCTTAAAGTTAACTCTATTTGTAAGACCACAAGGTGTTTCTAAAATGTGCTGCCCTTTTATATCATAAACCTGGATTAGGTTTACAACCCCATTTCCCCTCAGCAGTTTATAAATCAAACAAAGAACATAGAACAATGCATAAAAATCCCTGTGAAACCACCCTCAGAGTTTTTGTTAATGACAAAAGCATACTGGGAGCTGGATTTACTCTGTACAGGGGAGAGCAAAGAAAGTTTGGTTTAAAGTAACCAGAGTTTGTAAGGGTTATCCAAGCTTCTTTAAGAGTGATCAACTTTGAAACTACAATTTTGTGAAGCCACAGCCCATCTGTTCAATGCTGTATGTACAAAAATGGCAGGCATGCTAAAAAGCTTTGGGCATGCTTTTCCATCTCCTTTGCTCCTACCCATTAACAAATAACCTGCCAAATGTTCTCAAAAGCACATGGGAGAATAAATATTGACTTACTTATGATGTCTCTCCACAGGTGCTCATTAAACATAAATGAACAAGTACATATAGCCACAAACACACAAAAAATGCACAATGCCCAAAGTGAGGACCATGTAATCTGGCCCAGCTGTAACGTTTTCCTTTTCCAGTTAACTGGGGTAGGTTTCTGAGTCAGATTAAATGTAGTCACCCTTTCTACTGAAGATATCCTTAGATTAGAAGGAAGCTGAAGATTGGGACATTTCCTCTAAGAGGCCAATACTAATGCTCTTCTGAAAGTGAACATACTTCATTTTTTATATCTTACTTTAAGATCTGTGTTTAGATAGAAACAAACTCTGAAATGGTTCAATCTGCAAAGAGTAGAACCATAAATTAGAAACCCATGTCATATTTATATGTAAACTGTTTTGTTTAGATTTAGAAATCTAACCGTGATAGCGTTTTTAGGGACTGACTTATTTGCCGAGTGACATCTGTGCTGCTTTGTAGAGAAGAGTCTGGCGTTTCTGGTCAAGATACTTTTCTGAGAGGTCAGGATTAAAGAGTAGATAGCCCTGGATAGTAAGGTATGTAAACTCTCCCATATCTATACTAATAGAAGGGAAATAATCCCCCTAGCACTTGTATTTGTCTCTGAAGGAACATTTTAATATCCATTTACATTTAGATATAAGCACATTGTACTATTGATTGAGATAATTGAAGGTGCTCTCACTCTGTCTCTACCTACTAGGGCCTAGAAAGTCTACCACTTTCTCGATTTGCCTGCCTTCCACCTCAATTCCCCACTCTGCCCTACGTCACATAGGGGCATAATTTTTTTTCCTAAGTTCAAATTCACGAGCATAGACTTAAGAAGTAAAGATGGCTTGAGCAAAAATAGAGTGTAAAGGCAGGACAAATTCCTTAATGGATACAAAGTCTGTAAGATCAAGCTCAAGTCGTTATTTCCTAGTCTATTGTGAACTCTTCTGTTCTGTTGCAGGCTATGACTGGTTGTAATCTGTTTCTTAAGTAAGTCAAAAGAGATGATTAAAATTCACTAGAGAAGGTAAAACTAAAGTACCACTTATGTTGTTTGAATTTCAGCTTTTACTGGTGAGAGTTGAAATATTTGTGAAAGACATCAACAGAGCAGAGAAACTATCCATAGCTAATCAAGGGTGTACAGACTGGGACAAAGGTAATTATTTACAGGAACAACTTTTAGTTATAGGAGAAAAACAAAATAAAAACAAGATTAATAATGAAAATGCACAAACTCTCCAAAACCAGGTTTGTTAATGATCTTAATCTTTTAGTATATTTACCAAACTGCCAATAAACAAGCCATATATATATATATATATATATATATATTTTTTTTTTTTTTTTGAGTTGGAGTCTCACTCTGTCGCCCAGACTGAGTGGAGTCTCACTCTGTCGCCCAGACTGAGTGCAGTGGCCGCTCCCGGCCACCGCAGCCTCGACCTGCTGGGCTCCGGCGATCCTTCCGCCTCAGCCTTCCGAGTAGCCGGAACTACAGGCG
>CAUYQG010155056.1:0-33307 GCA_963574415.1 Tarsius wallacei
TTAAGCATGTGAAGAAACAGGTTGCCCACAGAGCAGTGGATTGGATTCACCGCAAAGAGATAAACGGGGAAGTCACAGGAGACTAAGATCATAGGGCTGGTGCTCTCCGAAGGAGGCAGGGTACAACTTGGGCCTTGAAAGAGGCTAGCATTTAGACTCCTCACTTTTTCCTCCTTTCTTAATTTGCAGCTTTCGCCTGTAGCCCCACTGGATTTATAAGTAAAACCCACTACCCAAGTTGTCATCTACAGCACTAATAGCTATGCAGTGCAGAAGAAAGAGAAGATGTTGGCACGTACTGGTCTGGGCTCCAGTACCATGTCTCGTTAACTGTGACACTCCCTAGCTGTATTACCATGAGGAAGTCATTGAACCTCTCTGTACCTCTGTTTGCTCATCTGTAAAATGGGGCTAATAAGATACTTAGCAGACATATTAAACAAGAAATAATTGTAAAGTGACTCTGTAAAGAACTTGGCAGAGAAATGAAACAACCAACCTATAAAATTAGAGTAACACATGTAAAGCCTAAGATTAAGGAGCTGGCTATGCATCTCTCTCTCCCTCTCTCTCTCTCTCTCTCTCTCTCTCTGTGTGTCTCTCTCTCACACACACACACACACACACACACACACACACTTACTGTATAAACACAAATAACATATATCCTGTGTTGGTTTTTCATTGTGCATAACAAATGACCAGAGATTTGGTAGGTTAAAATAGTCCTCATCGATTAGCTCAGAGTTCTGTGAACCAGAAGTCCAGCACCACAAGCTGGGCTTTCTGCTCAAACTAGCACAAGACTGAAATCAACAGCTGGATGAGTTCTTATCGGAGGCTTGGGGACTAATTTCCATGCTCATTCAAGTTGTTGACAGAATGCAGATCATTGTGGGTGTAGGATTGCAGTCTGAATTTGATTACTGGCTCTCATCTGCAAGGTGCTCTCAGCTCCTAGAAGCTGCAGCATTCTTTGCCACAGGGCTTTCTGGCTTTAAACTAGCAATAACGTCCTTCTCCTGAGTCAAATTCTCCTGTGCTTTAAATCTCTGACTTCCCCTGTCTCAGCCCTCTAGACCCAGATTTAAAAGGTCATTATGATTAGATCAGGCCCACCCAAATGATCTCCCTATTTTAAAGTAAACTGATTTGGAGTCTTAACTACATTTTCAAAAATCTCTCCACAAAAATCCTAAATTAGTGTTTGGTTGAATAACTGAGAGAAGATGTGTGCATCTAGGGGTCAGGAATTTTGAGGACTATTGGAGTCCTGTCTGCCAAAATTTCCAAAAAGAAGAAAAAAGGAAAGTAGGGAAGAGGGAGGGAAAGAGGGAGGGAGGAAAGCAGAGGAGTATCTTGCTAATTTGACTTAAGAACCCTAAAAATATTTCTACTCTCTGATTTAGTAATTCCATGCTGGAGAAGCTAAACTAAGGAATTAATCTAAAATATGGGGGTGGAGGGGTGAGAATGTCTTATAAACAAAGACGTTAATGACAGAATTATTTACAGTAGTGAAAAAGTAGAAATAACAAATGTTGAACAATAGAATACAAGTTAAAAACACTTACAGTGAAGTCATATGGTGGAATGAAATGGCACCATTTTAGATGATGTCTACAAAGATGTTTTACTACCATCAGAAAATGTTTAACATCCTAATGACTTTAAGACACATAAAATTATACATTAGTATGACTTCAATAATGTCATATGAAAATTGTATCCATATACATATATACATATTATATAATTTGCTGGCTAGATATGCATAAAGATACATAGAGATAGGATGAGAAGGGACTAGATCACAGTATTAATAGAAGTTGTCTCTGGGTAGTAGAAAGACAGGTGATTGTAATTGACTTTATTTTTTTAATCATGGCAACATGTGCAAAACAACACAAAAACCACCATCTTGACCACTTTTAAATGTACAATCACACTGTTGTGTAACCATCACCCCCATCCATTTCCAGAACTTTCTCTATCTTCCCAAGACAAACCTCTGTACCCATTAAACACTAACTCCCCATTCTTTCCCTCCCCAGACCCTGGTAGCCACCATTCTACTTTCCCTCTATAATGTTGAGTAAGCTAGGTACCTTGTAGAAATGGAATCATAAAGTATTTGTCATTTGGCGACTGGCTTACTTCGCCTAGCTAAATGTCCTCAAAGTTATTGTGTATTGTGACATGTGTCGGGATCTCCTTCCCTGTTCTGGTTGCATAATATTCCATTGTACCTATACATCGTATTTTCTCCATCCATTCATCTGTTGATGAACATCTGTGTTGCTTCCACCTTTTGGTATTATAAATGATGCTACTATAAATGTGGATATGCAAATATCTCTGCAAGATTTTGCTTTCACTTCTTTTAGATACAGACCCAGAAGTGGTCTTCCTGGATGATATGGAAATCCTGTTTTTAAATTTTGAGGAGCTTCCATACTGTTTTTCACAGCAGCCATGTCATTTTACACTTCCCCCAGTGGTGCTCAGGGTTTCCAACTTCTCCATATCCTAACCAACATTTTTTATTTTCTGTTATATGTATATCATAGCCATCTTAGTGGGTGTTAAATGGTTTTGATTTGTATTTCCCTAATGATTAGTGATATTAAGCATCTTTTCATATACTTCTTGGTCTTTTTGTTTGTTTGTTTGAGTCATAGTCTCACTGTGTCTCCCAGGCTGGAGTGCAGTGGCACGCTCATGGCCACAGCAGCTTCAACCTGCTGGGCTCAGGCAATCCTTCCACCTCAGCCTTCCAAGTAGCTGGAACTACAGGAGTGCCTACCAAGCCCAGATAATTTTTTGATTTATTGTAGGGACGAGGTCTCGCCAAGTTTTCCAGGCTGGTCTCGAACCCCTGAGCTCAGGCAATCTTCTCACCTCTGCCTCCCAAGGTGCTGGGATTACAGGTGTGAGTCACCGCATCCAGCCTTTCTGGTCATTTATCTGGATATCTTCTTTGGAGAAATGTCTGTTCAAGTCCTTTGCCCATTTTTCTAATTGAGTTGTTTGGTTCTTCCTCTTGTTGTTGAGTTGTAGGAGTTCTTTAATATATGCTGTATTAACCCCTTATTGAATAAGTGATTTCCAAGCGTTTTCTTCCATTGTGTGGATTGCCTTTTCACCCTGTTGATAATGATCTTTGGTGCAGAAAACACATTTTTTTGTGTTCTTCAAAGTTTCCACAATAAACATGTAGTCTATTCAAAAGAGAGAAGAAACAACTTTAAACTCTATATGATGCTTGTGAAGATTTTTTTGATGTGAAAATCCATATGTGATATAGTATGGCTAATTAAAATATAAAACTCAGTTATAAATGCAATCAAATATCAACAGTGGGAAAAAATATGCATGTCCAAAACAAACGAAAATATCAGAAAGAAAAAAAAACAATTTTGTTGTTTACTCTGGGTAGTGAGATTATGAATGTAATTTTTATTATTACTACTTTTCTTTGTTTTCTAACTTCCTATAATACATATACATCACTTTTAAATTTTGAATGATATTAAAAGGAAAGCAAAGAAAATATCATGGACATCTGGGCTCTCGAGCATAAAATAAACTTTTTTTTTTCAGTCAGGGGATCATGGTCACCCAGACTGGAGTGCAGTGGCATGACCACAGCTCACTGCAGCCTTGAACTCCTGAGCTCAAGGAATCCTTCCTCCTCTGCCTTATGAGTAGCTGGGTGTAGGCGTACACCACCATGCTTGGCTAACTTTTTTTAAAGAAATGAGGTCTGGCCTTGTTGCCCAGACTAGAAAGTAAACCTTTAAAAGCACAAAGAAATGCAGAGATTTGGTTCCTTCCCCTATCTTGTGTCTTACTGCCTCTGCTTTTCAGAAATAACAGTCAAGCTCTCTTACCCAGGCAAGGGTGGTAGGTCTGGGGACCTTCCCAACAGCCTCTCCTCAGAGGCTGGGTCTTCAGTACACTTTTCCAGCTTAGGTGTCTAGCAAAACAGAACAAAGAGCAGATTTTTGCAAGGGACAAAAGTTTATAGTTCTATTTCTGAAGACAATTGTGACTGAAAACTGCTACTGCTTTTCTTTAGAAGAGAATTTGCAGATGATAAACATTTTCCTTTATTAAGCTTTGAATTTGCTCACCTCGAAATAGGAAACTCAGCAAACACTTTCATATGCTAATTTCCAGAATGAAAGAGCAGAGATAAATGACTCCTCTTAAGAAAAGAACTGTAAACAAACAGGGTCTTAATTCACGATTTCATTACCTCTCCTTAGCCCACTCTGTGCTTAGCCAGTGTGTTCATGTGTAGTCATCTATGGTGTGCACACACACACACTTGCTGTGGAATCCATCCCAGGAGTCATTAGTGGGCTCTAATTGTGCTTGACGACTGACTGCAGGCCTCCTTGAAGGCAGGGAGCAGTCTTTAAAACTGGATGGTACACATGACAATCTTGAGGCCTGAGCAGGGCCTCAGCTTGGCAGCCACCTGGTTGTATGATCCTGGGAAAGTCATTTCATTTTTTTGTGTTTTCGTTTTCAGAGAAGAGTCTAGGAACACCATTTGTCCTCCACTGGAGGACTCAGTTGGTTCTCACACTTTGTTCGAGTCTCTTTGCTCAAAACCATCCCCTCTCTAGCAATGCCTTTCTATCACCCCTTCCCAGGCCCACTTCGTTGTTCTTGGCAGCGTCCATTACTTCCTGGCATTGTGCTGTGTAATAATGTGCTTCCTCATTTATGGATTTATCTTTTTAGATTCAAGGGGGCCACGTGCGGGTTTGTTACTTAGATGTATTGCATGATGGTGAGACTTGGGCTTCTATTGAGCCTGTGGCCCAGGTGGTGGACACGGTACCTGGTGGTGGTGGGTAGTTTGGCGAACCTTACCCCTCCTCACTCCCCGCTTTAGGAGTTCTCAGTGTCTGTCATTCCCCCCTTGTGCCTGTGTGCTTACAATGTTTAGCCCCTGCTTATTAGGGAGAACACGTAGTATTTGCACTTCCTTATTTATGTTCTGTCTCTCCCTTAGAAGGTAAAGTCAATGTCAGTAAGTCTTTGTCTTTATTATTAACAACTTCCCAGTGTCTAGCACAGTGCCTGACATCTGGTAGGTGTTAGGTAAGTATTTTGCATGATTTACTGAATCAATCAATCATTCCACAAATCCATCATTAAATGAAGGTAGCTTCTACCTCCTTCATGGATATGTTTTGATCATCACAGAATAACATGAGATTATCTTTTGTGAACTTTAAAATTCTATATACTTTTCAGATATTGTTCATCTCTGTATCCTCAATGTCTAACTCAGCACCTTGTATATATTTGGTGATTAGTAAATCTGGTGAGTGGACAGATAAAATAATACACAATGTATTTACAGTCAGTCGACTTCCAATCATCTGCATTAATAAATGGGAAGTGGGCAATGGGCACTTTGAAACAGCAGCTAATCTAAAAATAATTTCTGCTGGCAGGAACATATACCATATTACTCATAGTTCGATCTCCAGTAGCCACGAGTCCCGTCTGTGAGCCAGGAGCTGCTCACGCACTGCGTACCTAATGACTCACTCCTCAGACATCTCAAGTCCCCTTGGCCGTGTGTTCCAACAAATGTATTCATTTCCTGCTGCCTTTTGAATCGTGGCCTGGCCTGAGTTTCTCCATCCCTCTCCTTCAGCTCTGATTTACAGGGCCTTTTCTGAGAGCCAGAGGCATCCACAGGCGGCCAGAGTCAGGCACAGGCTGGGAGCAAGCGATGCGTCCTCCTGATGGAAGAGGCTGGAGCACCAGATGGGGAGAGGCTGGAAGGCAGACTCCAACATGGGGTGTTCCCTTCAGCTAGGCTGCTGCATTTCCCCAGGACCTCCAAGGTCTCCTGCAAAGCAAAAAACTTCCTGGAACCCTTCATTTTCTTCTCCTGTGACTTACTATAAGTGCTGCCAGCAGCCATCATTTATTTCTGGAGCCTGACTGCACACTGTTCATGCATTATCTCACTTAAGGATCCACGAGACCCTTTGAGGTCAATAGAGTTATTCGACTCTTACATATGAGAAAATAAGGTTCAGAGAGGTAAGGTTCACCCAGGATTGCACAGTCAGACAGTGGCCCAGGACTGGTCTCCTTCGCCACTCCTGCCCCCATGTATTGTTTCAGAAAGCAAACATTACCTTTAAACAGGTGTTTTGCTCAAGTTTACTGGATTCTAAAGGAGGGTATCAGCACTTAGGAAGACAGTTGCAATGTAGCAGTGAAAATCGATGAGAAAATGGGGGTCTGTATATGAAAATTTGGTAGAAAGTGAAATAACATACTTACCCCTTGATTCTGTCTTGCTCAGAAGAGTATTCATGTAAGTGTATGCATCCAATCAATAAATATTTGTTGAGTGCCTGCTCAGTATTAAGCACTCGGGATATAGCAGTAGACAAAATGGACAAATCTTTACCTAAAAGTATCTTTATCGTAGTCGAGGGGCACAAAAATAGAGGCAATAGTCAAGGAAAATGTAGAGACGGTTGGTCATCTACATGAAAAAATAAAGCAGGAAAGAGGAATGGGAGTCCCAGACTGGTGGGGGATATTCAAGATGGCCTCAATGGGAAGGTGGTATTTGAGGAAAGATCAGAAAAAAGTGAGGAAGTAAGCCACACAAATACTGGAAGGAAGTGTAGAGACAAGCACAGGCTCAAAGGTCCTGAGGCAGAAATATGCCTGGCGTGGTAGAGAAACAGCAACAAGGCCAGTGTGTCTAAAACAGACTAGAAGATGAGTTGGGAGAGGTAAGAGGGAGGGTTAGAGAGGAGAAGAGACAAGACCACATTGCACAGGGTCCATGAACTGGACCAAAAAGAATCAGAACTGCATTTTCACAGCCAGTACAATAAACATGTCGTTTTGCCAAAGACCACTTCATGGTTGAATGCTCTTATTCAAGCCAAGCAACTGCAACCTTCACTCTAATGTGTCTTTCTAAATAAACCTAGCATATCAATATTCTTCAAAGTATTTTAATTATATAATGCATTCATAACAAAATGCATACACTACTGTATCCTAATTTTGTTTTTTAATAGCTTGGTAACTATGTTCCAGTATAATTGGTGCTATGGATTGAATGTTTGTGCCTCCCAAAATTTATATGTTGCAGCCCTAACTCCCAATATGATGGTATTTGGAAATGGGGCCTTGGGAGGTAATTAAGTCATGGGACCTTCTTGGTAAGATTAATGCCCTTATAAGAACCAGGAAAGAACAGAGGCCATGTAAGAATATGGCAAGAAGGTAGCTGTCTGCAAGCCAGGAAAAGAGCCCTCACCAGAACTTAACTGTGCTTGCACACTAATCTCAAACTTCCAGCCTCCAGAACTGTGAGAAATAAATGCCTGTTGTTTAAATCACCCAGTCTGCAGTATTTTGTTATAGCAGTCCACACAGACTAACATAGTTGTTTCCTTTAAAATCCTGTGTATTTTATCTTATACATTTAAAAACACCCTGAGAAGAAAATTCATGGGCTTCATCATACTTCCACAGAGTTCTAGAGCACAGAAAGTTTAACACTCCCTCCTTATGGGGTCTTTGAGTTGCTACAAGAACTTGGACTTTTACTAACTGAGAAAGGAAGTGTTAGAGGAATGAGCAGAGGCATTCCTAAACTGACTTATGTTTGTTAATAGTCTCACAGTGACTTCTGAATTGAGAATAGATTTGGTGCAAAAGCAAAGAGACCGGTTATCAAGCTACTGCAATAATCAAAGTAAGAGATAATAATGGCTTGGACTAGCGTGGTATTTTTACCTTTCCCCAGGTCAAATATTAGCTGAGTGAGAGCACAAGACCAAGAGTGAGCAGTCACGAAAGGATTCATGCCTGTGGAGATGATGGAGAGATGAATACAGAGAACATAGTCAGGAATGAAAACAGTGGTTATACAAGAGCAGATGAGTTCTAATTCTATAAACGGCATTCCTTTCACTGTTAAAACATTGTAAAAAGCCATTTATGGAATGCAGACTAACAAGATGGTAGAATTAGCAGCAATTAACCCCAATTAAACCAACCCAACTCTCCATGTTTCTCCTCTTCCTCCCTAAACCTTACCCATCACATGAAGTCTGCCTTTTCTGATAAGATCAGACTCTTCCTAAACCAGTTCATTAGGGACAGAGTAGTGACATCATCAGCTAGGCGCAGATGGGGAATCAGAGACAGGATTCTGGAGGCAAACACTCATGACTGGCTACATAGCTTAAGCAAGGTCATGGTGTGCAAGTGAACATGGAAAGTACTATTAGGCAATGGAAACGGGGACATAGAAGGAGCCCTCTGGGAGCTTCCTTTAAGCAAGGAGGGTGCCTGCCTTACTCATCTCCCTAACTCCCTGCCTGGCTTGCACTTGCTGTCCAATGAATGGAGCAACTGCAGGTGATATTTAAATGATGGGCGTGGCTATGATCCACGTGGGTCAAGTCCCGCCTGCTGTCTGTAGTACAGCCCACAAGCTGTAAAAATGGGTCTAACGTTTTTAAATGGTGGGAAAAAAGCAAAAGAAGACTCACCTGACTTTACATTCTAATTTATGAATTCAAATTTGATGTCTATAAATAAAGTTTTATTAGAACATAGCCACATCCATTCATTCACACAGCATCTACAGCTGCTTTGGCATTACAAACGCAGAATTGAGTACTTGTGACAGAGAACATCTGGCCCACAAAGCCTAAAATATTTATGATCTGGCCCTCTACAAAAAAAGTATACTGACCCTTGGTCTGTGTCAAAGACTCCCTGAAACTGTGAAGTGTACAACCTATGCCACTAAACGTGGCAGCCTTGGCCCAAGACCTTGGTCCTGGTTCCTGTTTGGTCTCCAGATGGTGCATATTTTACTCGGGCTTACACCGTATGCCTTCTTTTTCATCAGGAACTTTGCACACTTACTCAAACTGCCAGGAGCCCTCCTACGAGGTCGTCACGTGGCAGGGACTCCTTTTCCTCCTGCAGGTCTCAGCTTAGATGCTCTCTCCTCAAAGAAGCTTGCCCTCACCATTCATTCATCCCTTGATTTATTTTCTTCCCACCACGTATTGCTATCTGAAATCACCTTGCCTGTGCATTTGTAAACTTGCTTACACCCATCTTTCCTCACTAGAATGCAAGCCCCAGCAGAAGAAGCACTCAGCTGGTCACTGCTGCGTCTCCAGCTCCTGGAACTGTGCCTGACACACAGCAAGAGCTCAATAAACATTTCCCAAATGAATTTTTAAAATTCCATTCTTGGCCAGGCAAAGTGGTTCACATCTGTAATTCCAACACTTCAGTAGGCTGAGGCAGAAGGATTGCTTGAGCCCAGGAGTATGTAGCCTGGGCAACATAGAAAGACCTTGTCTCTACAAAGAAAAAAATTTAAAGAGACAGCTGGGTATGGAGGCTGGTGTGTCCTTGTAGTCTCATCTCCTTGAGAGACTGTGGTAGAATGGTCGCCTGAGCCCAGGAGTTGGAGGCTGTGGTGAGTCAAGATCATGCCACTGCACTTCAGCTTGGATGACTGAGTGAGATCCCAACTTAAAAGAAACAAATCTATGCTAATAGAAATCTTTAAAATATTCAGGGACATGAGATTTTATATTATTCTCTCTATATATGTTTATAATTTTTCTCAATGAAAATTGTTTTTAAAAATTCTGCATATAGTCAGGTGTCAACTACCATTCTGGTGTAGAAGAAAGATAAAAGTATTTCAAACAAAAAGCAAACAAATGAAAGTCATGAATACAGACAGGGCAAATTACAGACCCATGCCTATAACTATTTTTCTTTGTCTTCTTCCGAAACATGAAGCTGGGTATAATAAGTGAAGAGTGTCTCATAGAAAACCAGTAAAAAGATAGTCAAGAATCTTTTAGTTGCAAGTGTCAAAGACTAAATTCAGACTCATTTAAGCAAAGCAAAACAAAACAGAATGTATTGGCTGACAAAACTGAAAAGTCCAAGGGGCATACTCTCTGCAGGTACACTAGCATCTGGGCATCAAATCACTGTCACCAGGACTCGGTCACCCTCTGAGCAGCTTGGCTGGCCTGGCTTCACTCTCAGAAAGGCTCTCCATGCTGCCATGGGCTCTCATGATCCTAGAGAGAACCATAACATTCCTACTAGGACATCAGATAGTCCCAGGAGGACTCTGATTTATCTAGCTCAGGCCACATAATCTTTCTAAACCCATCACGGGCCATGAAGATGGAGTACTCAGGGCAGCCTGGGCCACTGGGAAGGTGTGGGGAGTAGTGGCCACAGACTACCCAATCCAAAACCCAACACTGCGCAAGAATATTGTGGAACAATGGAAGAAAGTTTTCCAGGACGGGTCTTTTGGATCCTAGACCAGAGGAGGACAAGGTGGGCAACCAGGCAGGTGGGGTCCCAGCCAAAGAGTATGCAGCTCAGACGCTGTCCTTGGGCCAGTCCTGGTTAGTATTCGGTGACTCGGGACAAAGAACAAGGCCACTGAACTACTCAGACTGAAGGTGGAAAGAACGAAGCAAAAATTCAGTGCTGGAAAAAAGTCAGTGTGAAGTGCACTTGTGGGAGAGGCCAGAGCTTTGACTCAGGGTCAGCCCAGTGCCCAGGGACTGTCTCTGTGTCTCTAGACTTAAGGTCACACAAACACTAAAGGAAGAAACAGGTAGGGAGGCCAACGTGAGTGGTGGCAACAGCCTACACAACCCAAAACCCATCGCTGAGCAGGAATATTGTGGGACAGTGGAAGAAGGGTTCAGTGCCTGGGTTCTGGGCCTGGAACTCGGCCATCATGGGGCCTCAGAACATTCTGCGATTTGTCCCTGGGGACAACTGAAGCAGCAGAAGAAGAAGCTTAAGACAGGTGGGTGCAGTTAGAAAGGATATGCCAGGGGCCTTGGGAAATAAAGAAAGAGAAAGTAGTAAAAAGGAAGGGAACTGGGATCTAAATGAATCCCTTTTCCTGTCCCCCCACCTCCTGATTAGCTTTCTTCGCAAGGGAGGAAGAGATACCTCCCATCCAAACAGGCCTGCTGTTTTCTTGTCTACAGAGAGGGTAGAGTCACAGCACGTGCCTCGTGGGGTTATTGTACAGATTGCAGGAGATAATTCAAGGAAAGCGATTAGCACGAGGCCTGGCACACAGTTAGCATTCACCAAACGTTGGCTTTTCAGGAGTTCTAGTAGTAGTGCTACCAAATATGAACTGAGAGTGAATGAATGAATGAGCAGATGAATTCATTCACAGGTAGCTCACGAGGCACCTTTCAAAATGACATATCCTTCTTACTTACACAAAGCAGAGTTCCTCTTATTATTTTTCTAGTTAACCCAAAAAAAAAAAATCCAATTTGAGCAAACTCTCCATCAGCCTCTTGTTGCATCCTGTGCAAACGGCTTCCTTAATTAAAAGATCTTAATCACAGCACAGCTTTTCCCACAGAGCCTTCCAGGAAGAGGCAGGATCCGCCAGGGTGGGTCCGCAAAGCATCCAAGGGAGGGAGTCACCCACCTCTGCAGGCACCTCAGAAAACCCACAGTGTGCGGCTCCCTCTTCCCCAATCTATCCTCCCCAGCACCTCCTTGCTAGCACCCCTATTCTCCTTCTTTCTCACAGTCTCCATTCTCTTCCAGGCTCCCTCTCTTTCTCCATCACACTCCCAGCACCTGTCTTGGTCTCTCTCATCTTAACACTGGGTCACTTCAACCTCTGTGTCTCCCTCCGCCTCTTCTTCCAGAGTTTCAGGGGTCCAGGCTGGTAGCAGATGCTGCTGCCACAGTCTTTGGAGCTGGTTGCTATGAGGTTCCTTTACAAGCCATCAAGATGCCTGGTTGATGACTGCATCCTTAGATCATCCTTAAACTTCTGCCTGGGGGCCTTTTTTCTAGTCCCTCCTTACAACCCCCTCATAACCATACCTTGTCTGCTGACTCCTTTGAGATACAGACGTACAGCCCCAAATTTCCCTCCTTCAAGGCGTTTGACTGTGATGATGCTGATGGTGATGATGTTGATAGCTGCTATCCCCCCACCTTGTACAGAACCCCCTCCACTGCCAGCCTCCAAAAACCCCACTAGCACAGTCACAATGAGCCCCAGCTGGCCCGCGACCACAGAGGTTCTCAGAACCCCAACACCCTGGATCTATCCATATCTTCCCTCTTTTCCCTGGGAACAGTCGGAGAAGAACCGTGTGACCGAAACAGGGTTGGCTGTCCATGGGGCCATACTTGAACAATCTGTAGTTAGCTTCATCTCACATTCTCTGGGTCCATAGAGTGGCCTGACCACAGTTAATAAAAAGGGAGGGTTTGGTCCAGATGTCCAAGGGAATGTAGATGAGCAACTAATTTGGGGAGTCTGAGACAAGGGTCAAGGTTGAAGTCACAGAGGTGGTGGTTGAGCTCTGGGAACTGGGCAGGTGGGGAGAACCCTCAGCCATTTCCAGAAGGCCAGGTGTGTCTTCAGAATCCTTTTCTATATTAATAAAAATGGTGAATGGGCCACCAGGGAGTGAGTCAGGTGGGGTGGGAAAGGAGGGGACACTATTTTAAACTTAAAAAGGACCATAAAGTTCTCCTATTCCGGTGTTTTCCAATCTATTTTGTGAGCCTCAGAACTTTCTTCAAACAAAATATTGTGCAAAAGTCCCACACAGATGTTCTCTGACTTACTTCATCTAGTTCAGAGAGACCTTGCCAGGCTTATATAAATCATCATTTCATAGGTCAAAAATGGTAGATTATTGGCAATTTTATTTAGCTGGACCTAATAGAAGTGCTTCCGGATACATTTCTATCAATTGTATACCGGCACTAGCAGGCTCACTGCCACTTTTACTTTAAATCTAAGGAACCACCAAGTTTTCCCTGATTTCACTGTCCTTTTCCTTCGTGACTGTCAAACAAACTTACAGCCTTGGTTTGGATGGTGGTTTTCTGGTCAGGACCAGAGCAGGACAGAAGGGTTGAACACAGACTAGACCGAGGAAACATGAGCAGATGCTCTGAGAATTTACATTGTCCCAGAGATAAACAGAGGGAAAGTGAGTACTCATGTGGATGTTCTTTCTTCCCCGTATGGAATCATTTTCAAAGGGCGGAATTCGTGCACGTGAATGCTTCATAACCCGGAGTGTCTCTATGCCAAAAGATGAAAAGTGAATGATGAAAAAGATGCAAAGATGACAGGAGTGGAATGGGAGGGTGGTGTGAGGCCCTGCTTACTGCTCCAACCCCAGGCACCCCTCATGGCCCATGGGGCTCATGGGAAGAAAAGTAGAAGCCTTAGCCCATGCAGAAGCTTCCTCTACCATACCTAGGCAGGCAGAATGACTATATTTTTTCTATTTTCTTTATTATTAAACATATATTACTTATTATACAAGTAATAAAACTCCATTGTATGACAGAATAGAAGATATAGATTTTTTAAAAGACATTTTGATCAGCAACAATTTGATGCATTTTCTTTCCATCTTTTTTAAAGAAATAGATACACACTGTAAAAATACATAGACTTTTAGAGACATACATGAAGATATTAAACAAAATTAAGGCTACACATATTTATTCATCATGGTCCTTTTTTCACTCATTAACATAGTCTGACCATGTATCAATAAATGTGCCTGTACATCAGCACTCTCAGTTACTGTGTGATGATTCATACATTCAATTATTTAGCCATATGACCATTGTTGAACCTTTACGATTTTGTTTTGTTTTGTTTTTTGTTATAGCCACTATGCTGACAAAGATCCTCATACATACACCTCTGCCTGTTTGTTCAATTATTTTATAAAAGTAGAATTATGAGGTCCAAATGGCACAGCCTGGGGTAGATACCGTTTCTTAGCCGACCGAACCCCCACCCGCAGCCCCTGTCCCAGGTCACAGTGTATATTAACATGTCTTTTGTTTCTTTTTTTTTTGAGTTGGAGTCTCATTCCGTCGCCCAGACTGGAGTGCAGTGGCACGCTCCTGGCCACCGCAGCCTCGACCTGTTGGACTCCGGCGATCCTTCCGCCTCAATCTTCCAAGTAGCCCGAACTACAGGCTGAGCCTGGCCGTCTTTTGTTTCTTGTATGCTGATGCTTTGGCATCTGGGGCCTTGCTGATCCTGGAAGGCCTGCTTCCCTAACCCCCAGGGATTAGCTGATTCCTAGAGAGAATGAACAACTCTCCTGCAGAGCATGGTTTTCAAACACACCAGCCAATCCAGCTTCCGAGATGCACACTCTTTGTCTGGGACCCCACCCATCCCCTCTATAAGCCTTTACTCCCTGGGCCAACATCCCCCCTCTCCAATCACCCCAGGACTCAGTACCAGACACCCAGGGATGACCCTTATGCCCCGCAGCCCGTTGAAGTATTCAAAGCTTGTACTGCTTTGCCCATTCCTTCCTACAGGAACCACAGTAAAGGTTCCTGCCCGTGGTCTCTCTTCCCCCTCTGCCTCCTGACCCACCCCCCCAACCCCCCACCTCTCCATTCTTCTCCACATGGCCCCCTGTGGCACAGCAGTGCCTACTCTTGATAACTGTAACAAGCTGCTTTTCCATGGCAGTGGTCTCTTGACCTGTTGGCTTTATTGGATCTCAAATTTTCTATTAACACACTATATTTTAAAAACACATGGGGGGCGGAGAGCAGCAGAGGTCTGTCCACCCTATTCCTTTTTGACTGGAATGAAGCCTGAAGACAAAAAGCCCATGGGTGTGCTGTGTGTTCTGGGACAACTCTTCAGTGGTGACAAGAGGAGGGCTTGGGCCTGGAATTGGCAGCTAACAGGACAGGCTCACGGACAGCTCCGTACCCACCACCTTCTCCGGTTGCAGCTCCGTCTGCCCCTCCCTTAAGGTCTAGTGATGTCCCTGCCGCGTCTTCACCCACCACATCTTGTCAGCTGGCCTCCCATAAACGGCACAAACTCCTTCCTCCTGCCCCCTCCAAGAGGCAGGCTCCTCAAACCTGAACCTGGAATACAGCTTGAATGTGTGGGCGTGAGCACACGTCGGAACGTAAAGAGAGCGAGAATGCATTCGACCAAACAATGCCGCACAGGAAAATGAGGAAAGCCAGCAGTCAGAGTCAGGCAACCTGAATTTAATCCAATCTTGTCATTGGATTTGTGAGCTTTGGAAAATTTCTCAGAGTCATTGAGCATCTGTCCTCACATCTCTAAAGTAGAAAAAAAAAATCTGTCTTATGAGGCTTATAGCAGAATTAAAAGAAACCATGCATGTACAACACTCTTTTAGGATATTTTCAGTTGCAAATGACCCAAATTAAGCCCACAAAAAATGTTGTTAGGTCACATCATCTGAATGTCCAGAGTGAATTAGCTTCAGGCAGTGCTGGATCCAGAGGCTCTAAGGATGTGACCAGTGCTGGCCTTTTCTGTCCACCACTCATCTCTGTTGCCATTGGCTTACAATCCTTTCAGAGAGGTCTTCTGTCTTAAACGCCTCATCAGTCCCTGAAAGTCCCAGGCCCCTTTGTTCTTATGGCTTGTGATCATAGAGCAAGGGTGATTAATCTAGCAAGGGCGCCCATAGAAATCCTAGGAAGGTCTCTGACTCGTCCAGCTTGGCGCCCTTGTCCAACTCTCATCTAAGCATCTGGTCAGGACTGGCCTCATGCCTACGTCTAGTGGGAAGGGAGGGTGGACACCAACAAGAAGTCTGAGGTGGTTTCCTCGAGGTAGGGATGCTGAGGACAAAACCATTTGCCTGCTACACGTTTCAGCAAAAACTGGAGTAGAGTTTACTAATTGGCACCCTTTGCCCAGATCCTGGCCTGCAGACACATTCTGTGTGACTCAAAGTGGACATTAACTGACCATGTCAAATATCGCGGCGGGGAAGTGTAAATGACCGCAGCTCTCGTGAAGACAACGTGGCAAGATCCATCTAAATTAAAAATGCACGTGCTTTTGACCCAGCAGTTCCAGTTCTAGGAATTTCTCCCCCAAATATACTCGCCCACACGTAGTTTTGGGAAATAACTGGGAGATGGTTATTTACTGCGGCACCGTCTGCAAGAACAGAAAACTGGAAGCCCCCTAAATGCCCATCAATAGAGGATGGGCTAAAGAAAGTATAATACACCGATACAAAGCAATCCCAGAAGCAACAAGAAAAATAAAAATAATGGCCTCTTTATGGACTGATGTGGAGATATCTGCAAAATATCTTTTTGAGGGAAAAAAAGCAAAGTTCCGCGTAGCACATACAGCATGGCCCATTTTGTCCAAGAACTGGAGAAATCTGTATGTGGGGTGGTGCTGGGTGTCGTGTGCCCAGAAGGAGTCACAGGAAACTGGTGACTCTCTGGGGCACCTGGTGGAAGGTAGACTAGCCTTAATCGGCCTGTGACTCTATTACCTATTTAAAAATAAAATAAAAGCATTATTAGAAAAAATGGTAAAAATAACAACTAGTAAGGCTGAGGTTTTTATTTGAGTTTCACACACAGCCTGGAACCTGAAAGGAAAAATACCTCAACACACTGATTTCTCCAGCTCTTCCGTCTCGTGGCTAATTAACTGGTCCTTTAAGAAATCCACAGGAATGGTTTCCATGGGATGAAATGAATCAGGGATGCCTTCCTAATAAAAAATTCCAGCTGGTTCTTGAAAAATGAATAAGAGGTCAGCATGTGGAGAAGGGGAAGGGGCTTTCAGCCACTAGGAACACATGTGCCCTAAAGTCTTAGCATTCGCAGAAAACTTATCAGTAGCCAGGGGTGGGAGGTAAGAGAGACAAGGAGAGTGAACAAGACTGGAGAGGTCAGTTGGGGTCAGATTGCCAGGGACGCGATCATCTGGGGCTGCAAAAGTCGGGCTCTATCCCATTCATCCCATTGGCAACAAGGAGCTACAGGTCGTTTTGCCCAGGGCAGAGTCCTGCCCTGTGTTTAAGAAAGTTGGGCCTGGCCAAACCACAGCCCAGAGGGCAAATGACAAGGGCTAACACCGGAGACCAAAAACATTCTCTCTTGGGTGGCTTTATCTTCTCTGGCCAGTGTTTGTGGCCTTCCAGTTATAGCTTTCTGCCTAAAAATGGAAGCTCCTTGAGGAAGAAGCCAATTACCTCTGCCCCTTGGAGACAGCTGCATTTATCCATCCTCTTTCCAAGCACTGGTCTGCAGTGGGCGGTGGTTGGTGCCACCCAGGGCAGGAGCCAGGCCCGGGGCGGGCCAGCCATTTCCCCTTTGCAGTGTGGCTTCTTCTGTTTCTGGACGGCACTAAATCGCGTGGCAAAGCTGGAAAGAAGCCCAGCTGTCCCGGGCCCGCCCCTTAGGCTCCCAGGCTCTCTTGGTGCTCCTCTGCCCCTGTCCAGACCTCTCTCCCCACACTGTCTGTCTGTGCTTCCCATCAGATCCTGTCCCAGACATGAATAACCCCGACCACAGTGGTGACTCGGGCAGCCGGATGACCCGTAGGCTCTGTGTCCCCACTGAGGGTAGTGACTAAAAACAGCAGTGTGAGAAGTGTTTCTCTCCCCTACAGGACACCTGCCTATCGGCTGAGAAAAGCATGTGTTGAGTGGGGCATCGGGGAGCAGCGAGCAGTGGTACAGAAAGGGCCTTAAATCCCACCACTCAAGCCGGCTCCCGCTCTACATAGAGGCAAGCCCAGCCTCCCATTGCGGCTTTGGTGTTCTAAAGGTTCGACTTAAAAGAAGGACTTTACACAACACACTATGGCTTTTTAAAAAATACACATCGTAGTCCATATTTACTTTTTAAAATCAGGACTGTAGCAAAAGAGAGAGACTATAAAATAACCCATCATCTGACTGTCCTAAAATAGTTGACATTTATTATTTTGGTATACATCCCTGAGTCTTTGTTTTTCCAAACCAAAATCATATGGCATATTTTGTTTTGTAGCCTGATTTTCCACTTTTCCATCGTAATCATCTTTCTCTGACATTGGATAATCTTCTATGACATCGTCTTTAATTGGCTGGACAAAATCCCATGGTTTAGATATGCCACAGAGTATCTAACTGGCAGCCTCCTCCCTTCGCTATTGTTATTTCATTCCAAGATTTTGCTTTTGTAAACACTGCTTTAGGGGACGTCCTTATACAGATACCTTCCATGCTTGTCCGGTTACTTCCTTTATGATAAACTTTTAGAAGAAAAACTTTTGGACAAAGGTATGTGCTATTGTAGGCATTTGAGTCATTATGCCAAATGATAGAAAATAGATATTTGTTCTCTGCAGGATTAAATCCCACCTCAGCAGTTTGTCAAAGGTGTCAGTACCCTACACTGACCATTACTACCCTGGGGATGAAAGGAACATGACTAGGGTCCCTGTGCCAACCACACCTACCCTGGGTATGAATTGAACATGACCAACAAAGCAGCCTCAGTGAAGAGCATCCATCATGGGGATTAGACAAACATGACCAAGGTCCCTGCACTGGCCACACCTACCCTAGGGTTGACATGAACATGACCAGGGTTTCTGTGCTGACCACGCCCACCCTGGGGATGAGATAAACATGACCAGCAAAGTAGCCTCAGAGAACTCAGGAGGTTAGCAGCACGAGGAAAGAAGCACTAACATAACCCGACCCATTAGATGTTAATAAGCGGTAGCTCCATTCACTATAGTTACTACTATGTGTTGAAATACCGTCCCTCCCAATCCTTACAATAAGTCCCTAAGGTGGTAGTGTTCTTATTTTCAACCGAGGAAACAGAGGCTTAGATAGGTTAGGCTTAGAGTCATGCAGCTGGTAAGAGCAGAGCCAGATGCAAACAGAACTATCCAGACTCTGAGGAACGGAGCCTTGCTGCACCCCAAGAAGAGGGGGGCACTGATTGCAGATCAACCTTAGGTCTGTGGCAAGGCAACTGGGACGGCTCCATCTTTGTCCCCTACCTATTGTTTCCCTGACTCACTGGCATAAACACAGGTCACTCACAGTCAGGTGGGAAGATTGAAAGCAACCTTTCTTAGAATAACTCTCCAGGAAGAGTTGGCTTGAGGGATTGGAATGTGAATTCAAGCCATTCCCACATGCAGTTGTGGGGGAGAGTGCTGATGCTGGGGTCATGCCATTCAGATATCTGTTGGGTGTCCAGAATGTACTTAGACTCACCAGAGACTGGAGCAGACAGGTGGGGTAACCTTAAAGGCTAAGGCTGCCTTCCAGTGGAGGCTGAAAGACCTAGAGCTTTGGACTGTTCCTCTCACCTCCTACACACAAATCAGTATTGCGATTGATGTGATTGGAACCAACTAAATAAGAATTGGTGTCTATAAAGTCCCCGTCAACTTTTCCCTACCCTTCCTGTGCTTTGGAGTACCTTAAGAATCCGACCTCCTCTGTAGAAACATATGTTCTATTGTAAAGTAGCCGTTCCACCAGAGGATGTAGCTTCCCCGCACCGGCTCAGGCAGAAATCCACGTGCATACTTTGCCTGGGAGAAATATTCTTGTCACATAAGAGCCCCCTATTAATCAAAAATCACATTATGGCTCCTGGAATGAAGTTCCCTTTACTACTCTTTAATAAGAAGCCGAGATAAGATAAAATTGGTAATTGCACGTTCTCTTCTGATGGGAGATAATACAAAAGTGGTATAGAAATTTGACTTAAAAGAGTATATTCACTTGGCTAATAGGCTTCCATTATGTGGTCTTTACTTATTCATTCATTACAATTTTTGCCACATATGGAAAACTTTAATTGGAAGTTACTTATTACATTGTTCCTGAGTGTTAGCAGCAGAGGAAAGTTTTCGATAATCAAAGAAGGATGAATGGAATAGAAGCCCAGGATTTTACAGACAGCATAGGCTCCAGAAGTAGACTACCTATGTCGACCTCAGGAGGGGGCTTTCTCCTCAGGAGGTGACCTTCAGATCAGAGATTAAGGGCTAATTGCATATTGACAAAGCTCAATTTTATCAGGGGATGAAAGGATAATACATGGAATCTAAGTAATATATTAATATGTGTGTTTTATTTTATTATTTTATTTTATTTATAACCCATATTGCAAAAGGCAGCTGACTCCACAATGGACCTCTTCCCATAGGCCAGGAAAACAATCAATAAAAGAAAGGTCATCCTTCCATGTATATGCCCGATAACAGAGTGCTTGTTTTGTGAGGTTTTTCCAGCCAACAGGTTATGCCTTAATTACTAGTCATTTATGCCTATCAATCAATTAAATCATACTTAAATTGCCAACATCGGCAAGCCAAACCCAAGCAGCACTTTCACAAGGGAAATATTCCTAATCAAGCAAGATATAGAGGCCAACAAACACCTAGCATAACTCATGTAATTGAAATGGACGTGTGCAGGTCACTACATCGTTATGTAGTTTGCCGGTGGTTCAGTGGTTCACGCTAACCCTGGCTGGGGCATTGTCCTTGCCTGGGACATAATTCAAAGGTATAAACTCAGCACCAGGGAGTGTTCGTGATCCAGAAAAAACAGTGAGCACCTTTGTGGATTGTGTTTCCACTGGTCATTACTTATATTGCAAAATAGAAGCACTTGAAGCAGAATGATTTGTCCAAGTTGGTTCTTCAGCTACAGTTTTAACCACTAAAACGAAAATGTTTATTTACATTTGGGAAGTGTATGCAAGCCTCATTCAGTCTGTGTAGCAGCTCGACAAGGAAGGCTGTCCAGTACTTATTATCATCATCATCCTAGAGATGCTGAAGGCCAAGGATTTGTCCAGATGGGCAGTGGTAGCACGTATCAGGAGCCCAGGTTTCCAAGTCCCTCCACCCTGCCCCAGAGGTGCCAACTGCTTCTACTGAGACAGAAGCTCCACCCTTAAACATGCAAATGACTCACTTTGAGCTGAACAGAAATGATATGTGAATTGACTATCTGTTCTAGATTTGGCTGGTCCTCAAACACAACACGTATGTATGGAGCCTGGGTCCTTCCCCAGAGAAGAGACTTGTGTAAAATACTTTCTTTAGCTAAGCTTGAATCTAAGCTCTCTTTTCCCTTAGAACTCTCTTTAATGAAACCTCAGGAGACTTGATGAAATGAGATGTGGCCATGCTCGTGTGAACTACGGTGGCTCCTCTGTCTCTCCATTCTCCCAAGTTACCATCATTAATGAGGAGCCTTCCAAAGGCAGCTCTCAGTCTTGGTGCTGACTGGCGAAAAACTGCAACAAAATAGAGGAAGCATCTCGCTGAGGGTCCACAGACCGAGTCACAGGAAAATCCAGCAGAAAGAAAACCTAGGGATGCTACCACATGTGCTCAGAGGCAATGGAGATCAATATGCCCCAGCCAGAGTTCCCAGGACACTCTGGCCTCTGTCACTTAGTCCCTCAACAAACAATGTTGAGAATCTCCTTTGTGCCAGTCAAAAAAACTACAGTCACTGCCCCAGAGGAACTCACAGGCTGGAGCTGGAACTGGGGCAGGAGGGGGATGGTAGACAAATGGACAGAGGATTACAGAATAATCAGAGTTGGAGTCACAATTTGTGTGGGATGGGAAGAGATCCCAGAAGATGGGACCTCCCCCATATTGCAGGTGTGAAAGCCTTTTCCATGGAGGTGGTGCTGAAGCTGAATCTTGGATGATGGGGAGAAGCTATCTAGATGGTCAAACGATGGAAGGGTATTTCAGCAGTGGGCACAGCATGTGCAAATTCATGGACATTGGAGGAACCTGAGGCAGTTATCATGGGAGTGGTAGGGAACATTAAAAAATCACCTGAGTTTTTCAAGGACAAGTCCATGAACCCACCCCCTGGTGGTGGAATATCTCAGGACCCCATGCATGTTTACTGAATACAACTAGCATTGTTGGAGCAGTGGGCATTCGGATGCCAGTGCAGCTGGAGGCCCAGAGAAATATCTCCGTGAAACTTAGATCTGCCAGTTTTACACTGGAGGTCCCCTGAGAACTTCCTTAGCTTCTTTATTCCTCGGTTTCCTCATCTTGAAAATGGGGTTAATAATATCTGCTCTGAAAGGTTGTTCTAGTTCTAAGCACTTAAACATCTAGAACAAGGGCAGCAGGAACTCCATAACTGGCAGCTGCACTGCTGATGTTATTACCGCTAGACCTGGAATGCCCCGGAGACAACACACAACACCGTCCATCGCACCCTTGACTGCAGACTTTGAGTTCACGGCAGGACTGATTGGATGGTGGTAGAGTCAGTGAAATTATGAGCTATCAGTGAAAGATGTAAAGAAGTTTTAGACTGCAGAGACCTCCGAGGCTGGGCTTTGCCAATGACAGAACCTCTCTCTCTGCTGCCCACAGAATCCCGGCGCCATCCTTTTTCTTCTCTGGTACCCACGGTTCCTTATGCTTGAAGAATGCATCCTCCATTTATTACTAGTCGGAGCCAAAAAAAGAATTGTGGAGGGAAGCCTGTCAGAGGGAAGAGCGATGTCACATTCCAAAGACAAATAGAAATGTTGTTGGAGTGTTGGCTGCTCAGATTGCCTGCAACACCTCCCGCTGCCGTGCAGAATGATGGAGAGTCGGAATTTCCTGTTCTCCTTCTCTCCTTCTCCCTCATGGACTTCCATTCTTATCAGTCTGTTTCAGCGGGACTTTAGAGGTAAGAAAATGAACTTTTCTCACTAGGGGGATGACTATTAGCGTCCCTCTTCATTAACTCTCCACTACCACCCAGTAGACCCTGCCATGAACTGAAAGTCGTGGGCAAACAGGCACAGTTGGGCTGCCTCACTGTGGTCCCAAGCGGGATTGTTAAGCCCAGCTCTCCCACCTACCGTGACCGTGGGCGGGTTGCTTACTCTCTCTCAGCCCCCATTTCTCATCTGCAAAATGTGATGATAATATGAATCATATTGTTGTGGATGCTTGCCACATAGTAGACAATAAGTAGGTGACAGCTGTTTTCTATTTTTAGTATTCTTCTGCCCCTTTCTGACTGCAGGGATGCCTTGTTGGTAAAGATCTTCACTATCCCTTGAAGAGCTCATGCAGATGCTGATTCATGAGCATCTGTTGACTCTGGTCTCCTTTTCAGGAACACCAGCCTTCTATTTTATATCTGCATCAAACTACTGTAGTCCTCCTCCAAAAACCCGGGAAAGAGACACCACCCTACAGGAAGTCTTCCTGGGTTGATTTCCAGTTATACTCCTTCAGACTCCCTGCAGGAAAGAGAAAGCACATTCAGATGGGATCCAAAAAGAATTTAATAAAGAGACCATTTGCAGAAGTGTGGGTAGGGCTAAACAAAAGAAATCAAGACCCCAGGGACCAGCAATGGCAGGAAGCCTTAGCTATTCCTTGGCATGAAGGGCATGGTGTCCTCAGAGCCTGGTGAGAGCTGGAGCCAGACTGGATTTGGTCGAATCCAGGAAGAAGTCATAGGGTAAGGGAGCAGGGAGAGGCAGTGTGTGCAGGAGACATCCCCGTGTCTCCAGGGTGAAGGGCAAGGGAGGGCAGGGGATGGATATGGAATTTGGGACACGAATGGGGAATAACAAGTTCTATTACCCCAGATCCACCACCAGGCTCTGTGAGCCGGATAACTGGGAAGAAATCTGCCATTTGAGACACATACATTTGCTGCTTGAGGATCTGATGGGGTTGCTATGGTGTCACATGTTCCTCACAAACCCTCATCCGTGTCTTTTCCTTCCTGTGGTTTCTCTATAGATGGCAGGAAGGATATTATTATTTACTGAACACCAGTTATGTGCTAAGCACGGTGCCAGCACACGCTATCTCTTTCCTCATTGGCTCCCCACAACGATCCTGTAAGGTCTCATGGTCTCCCGTTTGAAGACGAGGAAACCGAGACTCAGAGAAGACAAGAGTCTTGCGCAGGGTTACTCAGCCAGGATCTGACTCTAGCTCTGATTGTGAAGCCAGCAATTTGGTGTCATAAGACAGAGCACTGCTGGCTTTGCTTGGGCCTTTATTACCCGGTCTACCTGCACAGAGTTCATTAAAAGGATAATCGCCCAGTTCTCCACCCAGGCCTCAAACCTAAACCCAGTATGAGTGCACCAAAACAGACAGGCACTCTGTATGGCCACCTGTCCTGCCTGTCATCCTCTCCACAAGCTGTGTGGATGGACAAACGGCACCACGCACAACCTCGATCTGAGCTCCCCTTCCATGGGTGTGACACCAGAATGAAGCCAAGACAAGCTTGAGCGATGGCAAGTGGGCTCAGAGGCCCAGCCAGGATGGGGAGGAGGGACAGTGGGAAGGCGAGGACCTGGCATCTCAGTCTTCGTAATGGGAGGAAGTTTCTGCCCCCTACCCCACTCTGACTTACAGGATGGGGAACTCCCATACCAAGAAAAGAGATTAAGAGATAGGGAAGTCAAAATAAAAATAAATAAGTAAAAAGCCAAATGGCCACCACCAGGTCATTTTTTTTTTTTATCAGTATTTTTTATTATCATATTGTGGGGTACAGTTAAGGATTAGATATACAAATATGCTTCGTTCAGACACCCTTGGTGATAAGAGGTATCTCCCCGTCCCCAGACAGATATTGGCTACCATTAATCCCATCTCCCTTCCCCTCCCCCCCCATAGTTTCCCACCACTGTCAGTCATTTTCTTATAGTAATACGTTGGATGTTCAAGGTTCACTATATGAGTGAGAACATGTGATACTCCGATCTTTGTTTCTGTGAGAGGTCACTCAGTATTATAGATTCTAGTTCCATCCAAGTTGCTGCGAAATCCATGATTTTAAAGTCTTTTAAAATAAGCGAGATTCTCAAGTCTGTGGACGCTTCTGGGTGCGGTTCTGCGTAAGCTGGAGAGTGAGGAGATGGGATCCAAGGTCCACCCCCCACACCTTTGATTCTGTGAACCCCGCATGTTAACATGCTCACCAGCAGGCCCTGTGGCAGGAGGAGGAGTCAATGGCCTGCCATGTTCAACATGCACACAGAACAGGTCTTGGAAAGTCATCCTTCCCATCTTCTGCTTCTGAACATAAGTTTTGAGAGTCGCTCACTATCTTCTTGGTTCCCTCCTGAGGGTCTTGCCTGACTGACCATGCTTCCTCCTATCTAGCTGATGTCTCTCATGCTGCAGTCTGGGCCGCCCATTTCCTCTCTTCACAACCTCATGGAGATGGAGAACAGCTGGTCCCTGGTCCTCTGGAGGATAACTTTTCAGAGGTTTGCTTTAGTGGAAACACCAGGGTCCTGAGGAATTCTCCTCCTTTGTTTAAAAACGAATGACTTCCTTTCAGGGCTGCTCTGAGGGGCTTCCACCTGAGTTGTGGTAACTTCAAAGGCTCCCCACGTTTCTGCTGCAGAGGCCAGAGGACGGCTGGGGCCTCCTCCTGCTGCTTCTGCCCGGCACTCGTCGGCCTCTGCCTTAAACCCACCCCGTGGGTGCCTGGGGAAGGGCTGTGTGCACATGTGCTGATGGGCGTAGGTGTCTGCATTTGCACACATTGACTTGCACTTTGGAGTAGGCGTGTGACTTCAAAATACATCGTGCTCTTTGCAATGTTAAGAATCAGCCTTGGAAAGCAAAGAGACAAGGGGCGGGGGGCAGCATTCAGCTAAGGCCTTGTATCCTCAGTTTCAGTTTGTAATAAATATTCATGACCAAGTTGCAACAAGTCCTGAAAAAGAAGCTTTTAATAGAAACCCAGATACTTGCTGTTGTGTTAATTACAGGCCTCTGCTGACCCTTCGAAGATATGCTTTATGTCCATTTTTAAGCCCTTTGCAGTGATTCTTTCCTTCCTTCTCAGAAAAATTGCCTAGCTGGCAGCTGTTTTCTATATGCAGCTGGACCCCGCAACAGACAACTGTTTCTCTTTTAGCAACTTTGTCAAGCTTGATTTGAGACTAATCTGACTGCAGGTTTCAGGTAAGAATAGGACATTCGCAAGGATGAAGAACACTGTGAAAGGGGAGCGGGGGTGCCCAGGAGCAGGGGGACATGTTGTTCAGAAAGCAGGAAGATCGAGGACCCATGGACAGGACCATGGAGAGCCAGGATCCTCACCTAGCTGCAGACTGGCACCATGGTTTCCATCATGGACTTTCCACCCGGGGTCATGGAGAAAGATGCTCGCTGGAATAACGGCAGAGCGTTTTAATCACCATGTCCCCAGTAACATAAAATCTCACAAACAACCTTCATAAATCACATCATGACATCTACTGGGCTTGTCCAACACTAAACATAAGTGGACTCTTAAGTCGAGTCTTAAGCTGTAGGCAGCACCATCACCCTTCAGCAAACATCTGTAGTTCATCTTATCGTTTGAAGAAATATATGAGTTTCACTGTCTCTCTTTTTTTTTTAAGCCTTTTGCAGCTTCTGCTCCTTGATTTGTTTGAAGACCATCTGCTAAGTATAAAATCGGGGGTGGGGGCATGCTGTGGAAAAGGAACATTTGGGAGATGCAGAGGCTGAGAGAAAATGCAAACACTGCGAATGTTTTTGTCAGCCTCAGCAGGCAGGCCACTTCCCTCTCTGAGACCCCAGCCCATGAGTGAGCACTGGACTCGGGGCGTCACCACGAGCTGCGGCCAACACTTGCTCTGGTTTTGCCTCATGGCCACGGCTCCACCCCTCTTTGTACTCTCCAGTGCTCACCCCAGTGAAAACGAGCAGCCCAGCAACGATGACTCCGAGATCTTCTGAAGCCTGAAAAATACACACTGGAGTTGACCTCCAAAGCTTCCCTGCAAAGATGCCCTGAGGACTGAGGGATAAAAGGTGGCACCCAGGAGCCGTGGGGATGTTTCTCACAAGAATGGAAAGAAGGCCCCAGCAGAGGGAGCATATGTCATGGCATAAAGTTACCACAGGGTGGTAGGAGTTGTGCAGTTGCGTGTTCTCACTCGGGCACTCTTCCCTGAGAGCAGAGGGGAAAAGCAACCGAGCACTCTGAAGCAAAGGACGGACGGCAGTCAGGGGCTTCCTGCTCCTCCTGCATGAACAGAGGTGTCTGAGCCCAAGATGACTGCTTGGACGCACCAGATGTTTAAACACTTGACCCCTGAGGTAACTGCCACCCGCTTCCGCCCCTGACCATGCCCGCCCGGTTTCCCCGGCCCTAACGCGGGTCAGGCAGCCCACAGCGCTCAAGTTCCCGGGAGCACAACTCTGCCGGCCGGCCGGGAGATTCATTTAAAGGATGTGTTTGATGACCAGGGTGAGGGCTGATTAGCCATCAAAGTGGAGCTAAGACAGTGATGATGACAGAGATTTTATTAGAATACCGGCTTTCTCTCCACCCTGGAAGATTCCGCCCTCCTTATTATGTTGACCAAAGAGGTTCTTATAAATCCCAAAGGTTCCAGCAACCAATTTTATTTTTCCCATCTGTCTCATGAGATTTAAAATCTTTAGCAAAACTGATTAAAAGCATTTACTGTTATCATCATTATTATCAACCGTATTCGTTTTATCACCATAATTTATGGAACCGTAATGTGAAGTTCTAACTCGGTCCTTTGTGGGGTTCTTCCTGCTTTTATTTCTCCCACAGCGTTCCAGTATGCAGCTGCTAAAAATTTCAAGTGATGCATCCAGGCACAGGTTTTTAAAGCACGTTTGAGCCTTTGCTCCTGAAATGACAAATTAAAATATCGTCAGTTTTGTTTGGGGTTTTAATGGGAGACTGAGTGCTCAGGGTGCTGGCTCTGCAGAACGCCCCAGACTGATCTAACTCTGCCACATGGCTTTGCCCATCACAGAACGGCAACGTGGGTCCACACGGGTCCCTGTCATGTAGTAAATGGCTGTCACTGTCCCCCACCACCCCCGCTGCTTGTCCCCACCTCCCCTCCTAACAAAGCCAGTGAAAAACTCAAAGCAAGTAAACATGGAGAGTCTTTTGAGCAACATCACAAATTTACTCAACTATGTCAAGACCACAGATTTGTGGGATAAAAAAATTTTACCCCAAAGGAGAAAAAAAAAGACCTTCTTGTCAATCACCTCCTACAAGCCGAGAAAATAAACTCGCTTGCAGTGGTTAGCCGCTTGGTGGAGAATTGCAAAAAGTTGCTTAAAGGAGTGATTCAGCAGTAAAAGTGGAGGGAGTTAGGGGGTACAGTAAGTTTTCCTCCCTACCAAAGCACAGTCTGCTCTGTAGCTGTCTGTGAAACACTTGTGTCGTTCTGCGATTACGGTCATGATTTGTTGGTGCACTTTTATGTAAAAATGCCTGCATCTGTTGAGGTCTGCAGAGTTACCTCTTTGACAGTTCCAGATGTTGTGAAGATGAAATACCTCCTGCCTGAGGTACTTTGCAACAAGGAACCCCGAAAGGTGTTCTGAATACAGTTTAAAAAGGCATCTGTCTTAAAATAATTTCAACATCTCACTCGTCCGTAAGCCCTGTCAGGTGGGCTTTTTTTGGGAGGGGGGCTCTTACATTGTTTTACAGAGCTCATTTTTACAGCAAGATATTTTAACCATTGAAGTCTCAAGCCCCTGCCCTGTTTCTCTCCTTCCTTTGCCCACCCATTCAAGCTGTCTTCTCACACCTTGTGTCTTTTTATATCCAGCATGAGGCAGAAGGGCCTTGATCTGGGGCCTGGAGAGGAGGCTGAAACACGCTGGCTACCACTGGCTGGCACTGATTCAAGACTCATTGGTGAGAGGACAACCAAAGGCCCCAGGGCCAGACTTCATTTCTCCCTCAGACCTCGTAACTCATCACACCGTCGGCCTCTTAAAATAGGAATGCTACTTGACCCTTACTTTGGACTTCGGAGGGGCGTCTGAACTTGAGTTTCTGTGAGTGAAAACCTATGCCCGAGACCACCCTTAAGAAGACCATTCTTGTGAGCCCTGGTGCAGACTAATGTTATTCTTGGGTCATTTAACTTCACTCTCAGGGAAGAGACGAGGATGGTGCTAAGTTGTAAATCACTCCCCTCTGGAATGGATTTGAGCCAGAACTGATCGCCCGAGCATTCCTGCCTTGCTTGACCATGGTAAAGAAATTATGGTATGTAAAATTTGGCTAAACATAGCTTGTTTCGATTTCCTACTTTCCTGGTTGTCTGTCTCACTATGAAAGGTTAAGACCCAGGAGGGGGAAAGGCACCCGCACTGTGGAATCCTTCTCACTCCAAGGCAACACTTCCTTCCCAGTTGCTGTCCATATATGGCCGTTGTGCGAGGCTCACACCAAGAAAATTTAGTCCCGTCAGAGAGATATTCATAAACTTGGGCTTTGGGAGGTTTTCATGGGTCCTTCTCACAAAGCAACAAAAACAGAAGGCATTGAACAACAAGGCCTGCGCATGGTGTGGTCTGGGCTTATAAACCCCTGCTCACATGTTTGCCATTTTTTGCAGTGGAAACTGACCTTCCTCTTTCCTTGATGTTATTAGCTGAGTCTGAAAACTGCAGTGGCATTCTCTTAGCAGGTCTGGTTATCCTAGACCTGAAATCCTGCTCTTCCTGAAGTCCTTCAACCCATTTGAAAACAGTTCCTCAAGTCACAGATTTCCTCTTGTGGTTCAAATATCCAAGTTGAAAAAAAACCAGAAAATGTTCTCACATTGCTCTTGCCAATTTGACCAGATATACCCAGCAGCCCACTGGAAGAGGGGAGTCCTAGAGATGACAAGGTAATGTACACTGTCAGCGTTACTGTCTTCCAGTCATTGGAAGCCCTTCTGTTTTCTAGAATGTACATCTGAAGCATAAGAAAGTCCTAGAGTAGCTTACCCCAGTGGGCGTGATGCATGGGGCACGGACTGAGAAAACAGGTCTGAGGGTGAGGACACAGTGCCACGACGAGGACCCATGCCCCACCCATGTGCACACGGTGAGAAAGGGGCTGCAACGTGGTCAGACACATGTGAGCAAAGACATCTGCAAATTAACAAATCCCAGCCTCTGGGGCCGTGTCATGCATTCGTCTTGCTGAATAAGGTAGAACCAGAAAGTAATTTTGATTAGCGTTCATCTAAGCTATTTATCATAGGAAATTACACCACCGCGTTCAAGGCTGAGATTTTTACCCAGCTATTCCTGGTCGCATTGTTGTGATTTCACAGTGAGAGGCCGACGTGTCAGGAAGCAAAGCCCCCTTTGTGTGACTTTTACCCCACGTTGTCAATATAGAAGAGCTCCTGTAGGAAGATATTTCAGAATTAACAAGATCGAGGAAACAAACCAGAGGGGAGAGAATCCTTCTTCCATTTTCTCCCCGACACTACAGGTGTGAGCAACAATTTTTTTTCTCCTGTGACTGAGGAATTAGTATACCAGCAGGTCCTAAGAGAGAAAGTGCCTCTCATGCAAGACATGAACGAGATATTTGAATCAAAAGGTTTACTAAGGGCGATGGAATCCTTATTAAAAATTGTCTTCCATAAAAGGAAATGGCACTGGGTTAAGACAAATATTCTAAATGTGGCATTTATATGGACTTATAAATCTGTGCGTAGATATCTTCATATGAGTCCATGCATTTTTATTTTTTCTGGCAGACAATTTGTTTTCTTCCTTTATTTGTGCTCTGCCATCCATATACCACTTCCCCCAGTTATCTGAGGCAATAATATTGGCAGCTTTGTGAATTTGTTGGAAACTTCAGGGAAGATGGGAAATGTTCAAAAGTGCCGTTGCAATGTACTTTTCAAATAAGTGATGCCGGGCCAACAAATCACTGGCAACTTTGCCTCCTATCTACCCAACTTTGTTAGAAAAAGAGTGCTCAGTGTCTAGCACTTTTGCTTAGAACACTTAGAAATTGTCTTTTTCTTTTTCCCCCTCTTTGGCACCTTCTTGTCACCTCCTTCTCCACAGGCAGGGTGAAACCCAGAGCTGGAGGAACCGGTCAAGCCCCTCACTCTCCAGAGAGCTGGGCTCCAGGACACAGAGAGCAGACAGCCTGATACAGCTACTGTAGGCCAAAATACCTGCAGTTAAGCCATCCCACCAAAAAATGCATTTTGTATCATTTCTGCAGTTGTGATTGGATGCCTAAAGAAAAGCTGTTGGTCCAGGTTTCCAGAACGTCTGCGCAGACAAAAGCCAAATCAGAGGTCTCCGAACCCTGCCAGTTGGCTAAAATCTGAAAAATTCAGTCTGCAAGCTACATAACTTCCCAATACTTCCAAATAACTCTTCTATTTGAGAAAAAAAAAATCTGAGTTGCTTGCCATTTGCATATACATGTTTGATGAAAAGTCTGGTTTTATCGCACACTGATATTAGATATATTACAGACTTCCAAAGAACAAAATAATCTCCTTTATCCACAGGAACCCTGGATGTCTTTATGGCCACAGCAGCCTAATCATCTTTGGAAACCTATGGAAGCATACAGATATTTGGAGCCGTAGATAAAGCACCCAGTTACTGGTCCAGAAAGACGCAAACTGAGAACTCATCCCACACCTCTGTTGATGTGAGAAGGAGATTCCCTGTAGATCCTAGCCAGTACCAGGCCCACAGTGGACATTCGGTAAGTCCTGAGTGATGGAGCATTTGTGGGAAATCTGTGTTTGCACATAGATAGCAGATTCCCCAGGACCGTGCTCAGGGCTTGACGTGCCCTATTTGGTGGGAGCCGAGCAGCTGCCTCCCTGAGCCTGGGGATTTCTCGTTTTGGGGAGGAAATCCTCTAAGTATTTACAACCATTTAACAACTGCTTATATCCTGACACTTTTACCTCCCAATTTTCTCTCCAAGCTACTCTCATCCCAAGCCCTCCCTGCTTCCGCCCTGCACCAAGGAGGGCTGTCCTCCATGTACAGCCAGAACCTTCCCTACACAAAGCTGATCTGCTGAAAGACCTGCAATGGCCTCCCAATTCATTCAGGATCAAGGCCATAAACATTACTGGAACCTTCTAAGCCCTGTAGAATGGGACCCTTGCCTCGTCCCAGCCTCATTCTTGAAGCCCCAACCACACCAGGCTTTGTGCATTTGCACAGGGCCTTGGCACATCCTGTTCCTTGCCTTAGGCATGCACCTCTCCAACCCAGTCCTGACCCTGGGAGGTCCTACTTGTCCTTCAGCTCTCAGCTCCAAGGCCATGTTCTCTGGGAGATCCTCTTTGACAGTCCCTGACCAGGTCAGGTATCTACACTCTCCCTCCGGCACACACATACATCCATCCCTACAGCAGCCTCTTTGGTATCCTTCAAAGCACTGATGAACTGGCGAGATCATTTGATTATTAGAGGTTTCCTTTGCTAGACTGTAAGCTCCAGGAAGGAGCAGCCACACTGGTTTTGTTCAGTCTTTTTATCCCCATTGTCTAGCACAGTACTGGAATAACCTGGCATAGAGTAGATGTTTAATAAAAATGACTTAAATGAAAGAATGACTGTCAAGCTGATGACCATGAAAAATGGAAGGAGGGTATAAGGGAGGGGAAAAAGAGGAGAAAATGAGGGAAGGAAGGAGGGAGGGAGGCTAGCTAGAGAGATAATGATAAGCAACTCCAGCACTATGTACATTCTTCACGTTTTCTAAATCCACAAATCCACAAATCCCATATGTATCAATCCCTTGTCTCCATGTGCTTTTAAATAGATCAAGGATGCAGAGTTAAAAAAATGAAAAGGAAATGAGAGGAAAAACTGGTTCTTCATAATTACTGCTTCATTCATTCTTTTTACAAATATCCCATGGGGCAGGCCCTGTGGTCACTGCTGGAGAAAAATAAGTGGCACAGCAGACGTGGAGCTGGAAGATCTCAGCTGAGTCCCCCTCACTGTGGGACTCTGGGAAAGTCACTCACCTGCTCTGAGTCTCAGTTTCCTTCTCTGAAAACTTAGGAGGTTGGACCTCCTCATGACCATTTCAAAGCCAATATTCTATTGCTTTGTACAATAATAATAATTTATTTTTTTGTGTTGAGGTCTCACTCTGTCACTTAGGCTGGAGTGCAGCGGCATGATCACGGCTCACTGCAGCCTCGAACTCCTTGGCTCAGGCAATCCTCCTGCCTCATCCTCCTGAGTAGCTGGGACTACAGGTGCTGACCACCATGCCCAGCTAATGTTTTTATTTTTTGTAGAGACAAGGTCTCGCTATGTCGCTCAGGCTGGTCTCAAACGCCTGGGCTCAAGCGATCCTCCTGCCTCGGTTTCCCAAAGTACTGAGATTACAGGCATGAGACACTGAGCCTAGACTAATAATAATAAAGAAAATTATTAACGGAGCATTTAGTCTGTGCAAGGCACCATGGTGTTTCTCTATATAATCTAATTTGTTAGAATCCAATGGAGTCAAATGAAGTATCATTTGATATCTCAGATGAAGATAGGTATAATTACCCATGGCTATTTTTTTTTTTT
>CAUYQG010155057.1:0-19583 GCA_963574415.1 Tarsius wallacei
GTGGCTCAGCCTGTAATCCCGCGCCTTGGGAGGCTGAGGTGAGTGGATTGCCTGAGCCGGCGGGTTCGAGACCCGCCTGGGCAAGCGAGACCTCATCTCTACAATAAATCAAAAAATTAGCGGAGCGTGGTAGCGTGCGCCTGTAGTTCCAGCTACTTGGAAGGCTGAGGCGGAAGTTTCCGATCGCCGAAGCCCAGCAGGTCCAGGCTGCGGTGGCCGGGAGCGGCCACTGCACTCCAGTCTGGGCGACAGAGTGGGACTCCAACTCAAAAAAAAAAAACAAAAAAAACCCCCACATCATCTCCTGTTCCTCTCTCTAAAGTTATTTTTGCATATTCATGGGAGCCACTTCATTTTACCCAGAAAGTCCCATCATGTGAGTAATAAGCCTTTCCATACCTTCTAGGCATATGTGTTTGGCGTCATCAGTCTGAACATTCACACCAGACTTTGGATGGTGGTCCATTTCACTTATGCTGAATGCTTGCATGACCTTTAATTTATACCGTCTAATTTTACCTCATGACTCTTGTGCTGTTTTAAGGAGTAAGAATAAATGGCGTTGTACCTTTCTAAGGAAGTCCATGACATAAGCTTTTTCCATTACTGGTGACATTAACACTGATCACTTAGTTAGATTCAAACAACCTGCTTTGAAGAACTGTGTTCTGGCTCATTGCTTAAAACGCTAGCATCAGGTGTGCTTTCTCAGCATCTTCTCTCAGCTCCTCTTGACCTTCACTACATTTGGCAGTCTTTCTACAAACAATGTAATTCTCGTTACTAATATTTCCAGTTCTACTGAAATGTGAGTTTCTGTTTCTTGTTCTCTTTATTATTTTATTTTTTGAGACAAGGTCTTGTTCTGTTGCCCAGGCTAGAGTGTAGTGGCATGGTTATGGCTCACTGCAACTTTGAACTCCTGGGCACAAGCAATTTTCCTACCTCAGTCTTTCGAGTAGCTAGGACTACAGGCGTGTGCCACCATGCCTGAGTGATTTTTACTTATTTATTTGCTTGGTTTTTTTTGTAGAAACAAGCTCTTTCTTTGTTGCCCAGGCTGTTCCTTGTTATTTTAGAGAGCAGAAAGTAATGGGAACATGAGTCCACCATTTGATAAAAATAAAATTTTCTAATTCACTTTGTTACCTGCACGATGAATATTTGTGTACCCAACCCTGAATTGTACCCCACAATTTCAAATTAAAAAAAATTTCCATGTCATAACCTATAAAATAATTTATATACATCCAAAATTAAATAGATTAATATTATTACCATAGTAATCATCAAACCAAAGCTGATTTTATAACCACAAGGAGACTATGTAAGCAATCATAATTTATACGTTAAAAAAAAAAAAGAGAACACTGCTAAGAAACTTAGAAAAGCAATTCAGGTGGTTGAACCTCATTAACATTCCCAATTTAGAACTTGAAAATGAAATGGATGTTTTATCAGCAACTCTCTGGATAAATCACAGTCTCATGGAATATTTTGATTATTTGGGAGAGGCTTCTATGATTCACAAACTGAATTTCTCTGGTCTTCCTCCTGTAACAGGGCAACAGATCGATTGCTTCCCTAGAGATATTTTCTTTTTTCACAGGTATGCTACCAGTATGTTTATTTTTGTCTTCTATTCATTGTAATATGATGAAAATTATTCTTGTCAAAGACTACCACACTTTTAAGGATGAAGCTGAAAGTCTTTCACTAGAGGGTTTTATGCTACTCTTACTAACCTTGTCGTTATATGATGCTATTTCGGCGATTTTTATTCACTTTTCTCTATTTTGAACATATGAACAAATTGAGGAAAATTCAGAAACTGGGTTTTTTTCAATACTGACTAGAGGCCCCTCACCATACAAAAATGATTTTTAAAAGTGCACAAGTGGCTTATTTCTAAAGTCTTGGTTTTCCAGCTTTTGCAGGTTCCTAAACCTTGAGAAGAAGAGGCATAAAGTAGGTAAGAAAGAGCTGAAATTATTTGGCTCATGATTTAAGTTACTCAGAGGGAATGGCTTAAAGAAGCTGCCAAACTTTTATTTCTAGCTATGACTGGAAGAAAACAACACTAATATATTATCAGGGATTATATTTTTTATTTTAAAATCTCATAAAATGATATAATTAACAAGGGAATGACATTTTAATAGTTTTTTTTTAATGGCCTTACCAATTATTAAATCAAGATAGCACAGAAGATGAGACAGTATCATTGAAAGCAGGAATATTATGCCTGTTGCTCCATAGAAATCCAGCAATGATGAAAAGGTCAGATTGTTTTCAACAAAGGTGGCTCCACATTTTCTCCACTGCAGGCTTTGGCCTTTGCTAATAGGAACAAGCCTAATTTTAGCCACAAGGCCGTCCCTCACTATGGTTTTAACCTTTTCAGGGGATTTTTAAAAAATTGTATACATTCAATCAGATGTTTTAAAATTAAATCTCCTTATTTTAACAAAGAGTCATATGGACAGTCTGAGGCCCAATCCTTTGGTGAGTAGACAGCAGATGGCATCATTTTCAAAGTTCATTTTAGTGTCAGGAAAATGAATAAAATACAGAGGTTGTTCCACGGGACATCTGAAGTATTCATAATGCGTTTTATAACTGTCTTACCCCAGTAGTCCTAGCAAAGTTTCTGAACTTTATTAAGAAACCTGGGCAACCAGAATTGTAATAATCGTAAATTCTACTTATATGGAAACTTTCTCAGAATTTAATTACAATAATAAAAAACACATTGTTATTCATTCTCTCAATTTCATTTGGTGGGAAGGGAGTCTAGCATTTCTTTTTGAACAGATGCTAGAGAGGAGAGGTTATAGCATTTGCCAGTGTCATTTGATGAAATGGCCAAGGGCATATTTGACCATATTGGTAAGCTTTCCTTGTGCCCATCCATTTCTTGAGCCAACTGTCTTGTCCCACTACCTTCTCTTTGCTGCTAGGGATGCATATGGCAAGGGGGTAAGGTGGGGCATGGTCCTCAATCGGCCTGAATTTCTAGAGGTCTTTCCTCACAACCCCGTGAACCGATCTCCTTGTCAATGCTTTACACACTTTCTAAACCTGATAGCTAGTTCTTCCTGTCCTTTTCATTCCTCCTTCAACTAAAGTGATTTTCAGATTCCTAGTCATACTATATATATTCCCTACTGCTCTAAATATATTTATATCAGTAAAAAATGACATGTACTAATGAATGGATTTGTTTATGATAACATATAACTAGATTTTTAAAATTATTACCCCTTTATCCCATTCATTTTAATACATTTAGTATTATGTTATAGATCTACTTTATAAATGCATTTTTATGATTAAAGACAAGATATGAAAATATTTTGAGTCTTTTAGACTTTAATTTAGAAAATGGTGTCATTTAAAAGATGCATTAGGTTGTTTACCAGGATTATTGGTGGCAAAATTATTAGGTCGATTTATCTGTTTTGCACATTTAGGACCCATTTCTTGATGGCAATTTTACTGTTTATTTACTTCTGATGTAAATTAGATCTTTGAACTCAAAGGGTTTGGTCTTTAGTTCATAATAATTTTTGGAGATAAAAGAAAAAAAGCAAAAAACTTAGACGCGCCCTTCACTTTTCTCCCCTTTCCTTCCCTCTTTTACACAGACACACACACACACACACACACAAATACACAAACATGTGTGTTACATACACACACATGTGTGTTTGGCACCATGAGTAAGGTTTTATCCACTTTGGCAACAGTGGCAGACAGCACTCATCTGGAGGAAAATGCTGGTGGAGACAGTGGTGGTTGGTAGGAGATCATAGTTGGTGTAGATCTTCAGTTCTGTAGAGGTAGAAGATGTAGTTGACAGATTATTGATAGAAAAAGATTCTTATGGAGATGGAAAGTAAATCTCAACATAGGAAGAAGAACTGACTGGTTATGAGTAGGTTTATCTCTCTTAGACATAATGAAAAAAAACTAGCATGGATGAGTTGTTTGTGCTTGGTAACATACATACACACACACACACGTGTGTGTGTGTGTATGTGTATAAAACTTGGGCTGAAAAGCAGGTGGCAAGAAATGTTTTGTAAGTGGCAGAAATGAAATGGACTCACAACTTGCTTGTGGGGCAGGCCTTATTTTTTTTTTTTATTTATATATAAGGGAATGTCCAGTTCTGTTTATTGCTTCTCAAGCTGTATCCCCTTTCAAACCTCATTGCTGGAAGGCTACCTCCCACTATCCCACTATGATTCTAGAGTAATCTTGTCAAAGGAAGCACTATCTCTCTCTCTCTCTCTCTCTCTCTCTCTCTCTCTCTCTCTCTATATATATATATATATATATATATATATATATATATATACATATTTTTTCTGGGAAAAGAAAAAAGTATGATTGCTAAAAGTGAATAGGGCAAAGGTAGAGTTGGAGGCTTGGAGAGAGTAATGAAGATTTGAAAATAACCATTGTGACCCGGCTCAGTGACTCAAGCCTGTAATCCCAGCAATTTGTGAGACCGAGGTGAGGGGATTGCCTGAGCCTATGGGTTTGAGATCAGCCCGGGCAATTTGGTGAGACCTCATCTCTACAATAAATCAAAAAATTAGCCGGGTGTGGTAGTGCATGCCTGTAGCTCCAGCTACTTGGAAGACTGAGGCAGAGGAATAGCCTGAGCCTAGCAAGTCATTGCTGAGGTGTCCGTGCGTGTTCGTGCACTCCAGCCTGGGCTACAGAATGAGACTCCAACTCAAAAAAAAGAAAACCAGAAAGAAAGAAAATAGCCATTGTGAAGCATAGAAGAAGTCATTTAGCAAAGGCGGAGAATGAAGAGGGTACATTTGTTATTATACTCAGCTATGCTGTTTTCAACTTTTCTCTGTCAGCAGTCAAGAAATAACAAAGGGCTGTGCACAGTAGCTCATGCCTGTAATCCCAACACTTTGGGAGGCTGAGGCAGGAGAATTACTTGAGTCCAGGAGTTTGAGAACAACCTGGACAACAAAGTGAGAACTTATCTCTACCAAAATAATTTTTAAAAAATTAGCTGGATGTGGTGGTGCATGTCTGTAATCTCAGCTACTTGAGAGGCTGATGTGGGAGGATCACCTGAGTCCAGGAAGTTAAGATGTGGTGAGCTATGATAGTGCCACTGTACTTCAGCGTGGGCAAGAGTGAAACCCTGACTCAAACAAACATAAATAAAGAGATAGGAAAGAAAAAGCCAGATGTTGGTCTTATACCAGAGGAGGAATTCTGTAAAGCAGATTTCAGTGATGGGACCAGAAGGTAAGGAAGTTAGGGTAGTGAGAACAGAGGTATTTAAAGACTGGAAGGTTGGCCTGTGGGGTTTAGCCTGGATAGAGAAGAAAATGAATTAGTTGAGGATATGAGTTGAAAGGAAATGACTGGGAAATTGGAAATAACCTTGGAGAAGAAGAAAAGTTAAGGAGCTGGGTTTTATGGGTAGAGGAGCCAATGTAATAGTGACAAGGTGATAATAACATTGGAAAAGTAGTAAAATAACAGTTACAGATTGGGAAGTAAGGAAGTTCCAAGTCCAGATTTGGGTTAATGAAGGGTAGGATGGCTACAATGGAAAATATTGAAGAACTTTGTTGATTGTTCTGTTTGACTACAGATGAAAACTTGAGTCCTCCGGAATATAGGCAAAAGTGCAAAAAGGAAAATGACTCTTTTGTGAACCAAATGTCAAATGTGTGATAATCTCAAAAGCAAAAAGAAAAGGAGAAAGAAGTGGAGAAGCTATGGAGATGGTAAGAACACCCCCCCTCCCACCCCACTCTACAAAAGTGTAGAGTTAGTGAAGGAAGCAACAACAGAGTGCAAGAAACACACTGATCCTCAAGCCTTCATCCACAAAGAAAGTACAGGGATTAAATTTAGACCTTACAAACAACGCTGGAGTTAGCAGTAGAAAGCTATTCATTTGGGTTACTTACTGATAAAATTCAAATAAATATGTAAGTTCCATTTCCCAGTCTTCTAGTTTAACCCACAGCCTCATATCATTACTTTTGGGTTCTCGAGACTAAACTCCATCAAGGCAAGATCTTTTCTGCTCAACAAACCTAAACCATTAATAAATAATGAGTAACACTTTTGAAATGCTCTTCTGTCTTTTCAGTGTTGAGTGGCAAATAAACCACTTCTGTTTATGGTTCTCCTACTACCTTCAGCTGCCTGTTTGAATCCCAGTTCTGTTGGTTACTGCCTGGGTGTAAAATTACTTAACTACCCAAAACCTCAGTTTCCTCACCTATAAACTAAGTATAGTAATAGCATTTACCTCATAGTCGATCATGGAGATTAAATGTGGTAATACATGTAAGTATAAAGAATATGGAATGGAGACTGGCATCACTCAATGTATATCAGCTGTTTCTATGATTATTGTTGAAAAACACTTCCTTGAGCATTTTTTTGCCTCATGATTAAATTTTATTCTAAAATATTAGAGAGAAAACTAGTGTCATGATGTTTAACTTAATGTCATAAAAGTACTTATGATATTTGAGAAAAGTTTTACAATACAGAGTCATAACTAAATTAATATGGGGCAATAAGTTTGAAATCCTCGGTAATCTACTACAGGAATATCTCATTACATGGTATGTGGTATAGTGGTATTGAACCTGGAGTTGGAACATTTGATTTCAGGTGCTGACTCTATTCTTCCCTACATATTTGTCTTGGAGCAGAATACTTCCTGAAGTCTCAATGTCTTTATCTTCAAAATAACAGTAATAATAGTACCTCCTCCGTGAGTAATTGTGAGGATTAAATGACATAAAAGTCATTCAGCAGTGCACTGGATCCTGGGCTTGGTCGTGATAACTCCTACTCCCCCACATCTCCCCACATTCCAATAGGCTTGATCATCCGATTTTCCAGCTCACAGGTTATTTGAAACAGCAAATTAAAATGGGAGAGGCTGATGGAAGAAGTTTCACTGATCTTAATAAAAAGTGACAGCTGGTAAACTGATGTGGCACAAGCAATAGAAGAAAAATTTTAAAACAGATAAAAGACATTTTCACATAAATCCAGAGAAATCAGAAACATTTAATTCAACAATGGACAACCCTACAAGTCCCAAAAGAGAAGAGAATCACTATTATGACACAGTACAATAAACAGTGTTCTTAATAGGGATCTTAAGCTACTTGATTTTGAACTACAAAGATCAGGTCCTTTTCTTAAGTTTAATAAGATAGTTTGGGAGCATAATGTGAGAAAGGAACCTATACATGTAAATTCACACGTAGAATTTTAGTTGGTCTTAGCAGAAATCCTAAATATTTGTATTCTATCTCACAGAGTAGAAAACTGAGGTACATACAAATTAAGTAACAGGTCAAGTTTACAATATCAAAGAAGGCAGTCTATCTTTTGTAAATTTTTTTTAATCATAAATAATTTTATAAAGTTAAAGGTTTAGGGGTATAATTGTAATAAAAAATTAATTAATGTAGGATCTTTATGGAAAGGAAAAAATAAAATATGAGTCATTTAGAGGTCAAAAATTTGTCAACTCAATGGGCTCAAATTAGTTCACACTGAGGAGGAAAAAGAACAAAATTAAATAGTTACATAAGCAGATTTTCTGAGATTTTTTTTTGGATTTAAGAAAGCAATTTTGCATCATATGAGGAAGTATTTAAGAAGTACCAAAAACTTATGAGGGGACCCCAAAAATCTGGAATTTATTTATTAAAAATTGTATATTTGTTCTTATACGTTTGAATTTCAGTCCTTCAACGTACTTGCCATTTGATGCAATACACCTATTTAAGTGCTTTTTCCACTGCAAAAACAGTTTTTGAACTCAATTTTGATGTCTTTTAGTGCTGTATTTTTTGTTTTACCTCTTCCATGTCAGCAAAACATTTCCTGGACTTTTCCATCCTAGGAAACAACAAAAAAAAAACTGGATAAAAAAAATGTGGTACATATACATGATGGAATTATAAAGATGAACAAAATCATGAACTTCACAGCAACCTGGATGGACTTAGAGTCTATAATACTGAGTGATCTTTCACAGAAACAAAGAACTGAGTATCACATGTTCTCACTCATAAACGGACCTTGAACAATTGTCATAATACTATAAGAAAAAATTGGCAGGAGCTGGAAACTGCTGGGAGGGGAGCGGGGAAGCAGGATCAGCAGTAGTGGGAATCTGCCTAGGGAAGAGGGGGTACACGTCATCAACAAGGGTACCTGCATAATGAACATTTGTATACCTAACCCTGAATTGTACCCCACATTTAAAAAAAAAAAGTCTAGATATTCAATGAAGCGGGGGGGAAAAAAAGTTACCCAGGGCAAGATTGGGTAAATAGGGACGGTGAGGCACAAGGGTCATGCAGTTATTGGTGAAAAACTGCTACACACTCAGCACCTTGTGGGCAAATGCACTCGTAAATTACCCATTGTGAAATGTGCAAACGTGTTGAAAGAATCTCTGAAAAATAATTCATTGAAGCTGAACACAGCCTCTCACAACAATGCTAGCTGGTACACAGATGCTGATGGGTTCCTAGAACACTTACCTAGCAGGGAAAGCCTGTACTACAAAGGACCTGTCCTCCAAAATATATTCAGTCTTTTTGGGGTCCCCCTTCGTAAAAGAAGAAATCAAATATAGGCTATTATGTTAAAATATCTCCTATAAATACTTTTATTAGCTGAGTTTTGTCCCTTCAAAATTCATATGTTGAAGTTCCAACCTAATAGTATAACCAGATTTGGAGATAAGTTATTTAAAGAGATTAAGTTAAAATGAGAATCCAGCAGGACAGCTGTCCTCATAAGAAAGGAAGAGATATGTGTAAACAAAGGAGAGAGATCTCAGAAGAAAACAAACCTGTCAACACCTTGATCTTGGACTTGGACCCTCCCTCCAGAACTGTAAGAAAATAAATTTATCTTGTTTAAACCTTGCAGTATTTGATATTTTGTTATGGTAACTCTAGTATACTAATAAAAAACCTTTCTTGGGTTTCTTGGGTGATTACATTATGCATAGATGAACAATCCTGTTATAATCACTTGCAAAGTCTATAAACTACAGCTTTACAAATAATCAATATTAAAATAATGATGAGTGTGAATTATCCTCTATGTTAAACTATTACAGCAAAAGATCAATGTCTAACATCATCGTACATCTGGGAATTACATTCTCTCAACTGATTTATTATTTTAAAGACAAACACTAGTATAGTATATATCAAAATCATTACCTTTCAATATTTGTATGGTGAGGTTTTGACTTCTAAGTAGGATTGTGGCTCATTATTTTTCCACAGCATATTATCTAACACAGCTCTTCATTCTTGCCCTGAAACATTTTCCAGACAGAAATTTGTGCTCCTTTTCAGGTTATAAGCATTCTAATCTAGGCTTTCCCTTCCCATACCTGGATCTCTAGTGTTGCCTTTATCTCCCTCTTTCTAATTTATATTGCTCTAATTTATTAGTTATGCTGTTGCCAACTAATAGACTTTTTAATCAAGTTACCCTCTTGTTCAAAAGTGAACAATAGCTTTTTACTCATATCAAATATGACTTACTCTACCTGAGTCGTAATGTATTCTCATAACCTGACCTCTACCATCTATCCATCTGCAAAACTACTTTACAATATTGTCCACTAATATTTAATCACCACTCACCTTTCAAAGTTCTTAAACAGGTCTTCTTACCATTTCTTGAACAAACCACTTTGCTGCTTTGTCTTCATGTCATTGCTTATTTTTTTCCACCACCCTATCCAGAATGCATATTGCGAAGACCATTCCAGATCTCAAAAATGATCAGCTACTCAAATCCCATGTTAATTGTACCCTTTTCAGTAAAATTAACTCCTTGAATGTTTCAGAAAATGAAGTTTGTGTCCCCGGTCAAGCAGGTACTATTATATCTTCTTCCTGTCCTATAATAGCTCATGGTATGATGCTAGGTATTTAGAAGGAGCACAATGAGTGCTTGCCAATCAGCGTATTTACCATCATAAGCACTTGCAAAATATTGTATTTTTCACAATTTTAAAATTTATTAATTTATTTGTCCCATCCAACACACATTGGCTAAAGCCTGCTGTTTGCCTAGTATTGGGCTCCAAGACACTGATGTTGGGTGGAGGAACATGAAAGAGGTGCAGCCATTGCTCAAAAGAAGCTGATAATGTATAAGCAGAGACAGATGCAAACACAAGATGTTGTGTGATGAGGGAATCCACAGAGGCAGGTGCAGTTGTTGCAAAGTGATCGACCTGTTTTCGATGAGAGAAGGGAGTACAGAAGGGGAGATTCTTGAGCTCAGTCTTAAAAGCATTTATAAGCAAGCATTTATCTGACTCATAAGGAGAGGGGGGTCTCAGAGTGTAATTCCTTGACAAATAATACACACAGGCAAGGTATTTGATCAATGCTTGCCTATGTTCAATACTCATTGACTTCCTTAATAGAGAAAAGAGATTTAAATCATATATAAAACCAGAAAAATAAAATTAAGTTTAAAAAAATTGAAGGAAGGAGAACAAGGGAGAAATCACATTGAGAAAAGAGATAAAAGCTAACTTGACAAACAGAAGGAAAAAAATACAGCTATTACATTTGACCATAATATTTAACCTTGAGTTTCCCAAGAGACATAGGAAAGAGAGAAACATAAAAAGTTATTCAAACCTTGTAAGACAACAGGAGGAAAATTATGTTTCTCAGTAAAGACAAATTTATCTTTATCCAAAACTCAAAGTAAATATCTCTCACTGGGAATTATATAGACAGATCTGGGAGATATAATGGACAATGTTCTCACAGATATTTTTTATAGCTAACACAAAAATGAATGCATATATTTCTTACATGTTTACATGTCTTGTGTAGTTTTTATTTACAAAGAAAATGCACTGAGATTTTGTAGAGGAAAAGCATAGAAACCCTTCATTAGAAAAAAATAAGATCAAGGTCAGACACAGTGGCTCATGCCTTCAATTTCAGGACTTTGGGAGTTCAAAGTGAGAGGATTGCATGAGCCCAGGAGTTTGAGACCAGCTGGGCAACATGGCAAGACCTTTGTCTCTACAATAAAATAAAAAAATTAGCCAGGTGTGCTGGTGCACACCTGTAGTCCCAGCTACTTGAAAAGCTGACACGAAAAGATCACCTGAGCCCAGCTGGTCAAGGATGTGGTAGCTGTGGTCATTCCACTGCATGCTAGCCTGGGCAACAAAGTGAGACTTTGACTCAACTTGAAAGAAAAGAAAGAGAGAGAGAGAGAAAGAAAGAAAGAAAGAAAGGGAAGAAGTGAGTGAGAGGGAGAGAGAAATATAAGATCAGAAACATAAATGCTTTTAAGAATAGAGATTTTGGTGAGTAAACTTGTTTTCAGGTAGATCTTTAACACTAAGAATTTTGGCCAGACACAATGGCTCATGCTTGTAATCCTAGCACTTTGAAAATCCACAGCAAAAGGATTGCTTGAGTTCCTGAGTTCAAGACCAGCCTAGGCAACATAGTGAGACCTTGCCTCTACAAAAATTCAAAAAGTAGCCAGACATGGTGGCCCATGCCTATAGTCTCATCTACAAGAGCCTGAGGCAGAAGGATCGACTAAGCCTAGAAAGTTGAGGCTGGGGTGAGCCATTATGTTGCCACTGCCCTCCAGCTGGATGATAGAGTGTGATTCTGACAAGAAGGAGAAGGAGAAGAAAAAGAGGAGAAAGAGGAGAAGAAGGAGGAAGAATTCTCCTCAAAACTATTCTCAAATGTCTGACTCCCACCCAAAAGACAAGAAATTTCCTGTTGCAAATAAACTTGATAGTTTTACTTTTTTGTTACAAACATTAAGACTACTCTTCTCTTTATTGAGGATCAAGGTGGCTAGTATGAGGCACCTAGAGTGTGTTTCTCCTATGAGTAAATCAAGATAGAAAGCATTTTCTCAGCACCCAAGAATAATAGGACCAGCAAAATGGCCCATTACTCATCAAAGAGGTGATGATAACCACAGAGTGCAATCAACCTGGGCCGGAACAAGCTACCTGGAACACCACAGACCATTAGCATTATCCAGATGCAGTGGGGAAGGTGAGTGAAGAAAATTCAGTAGTTCTGTGCTCATGTCATAGACTTGGAGGACTCCAGTCCCTCACAGGAAACTACCTTACCCACAGCCTTGCTCTGCCGAAACTGACACGGAGTAGTGCAGTAATAAAAAAAAAAAAAAAGAAATAGCCTTAGCAGCTCCAGTCACTGTATTCCAAGAAATCAATCATTATGGGTGGCTGCTTTCTAGCTGACCCAAGGGCAAACTCCAGGGCAGCAGACAATTCTTGGCTGGGATGAGCTGTCTTGATAACACCTGAAGACCTGAGGTTGCCTGCAATTTGAAATTCAGAAAGCAAACTGCCTGAGGCCAAGGTGAGAATCTGGGTGAGACTCGTTGCCATAGCAACCTCTCACTGTGTAAACTCTTTTTGGCCTACTCTGCAAAACACAAACAAACAAACAAAAACAAAACCAAAAAACGTTATCCAGTGGCCAGAGACGTTCCCCTAATTCCCATTGGGGAGGTCAAGAGTGCACACTTTGGGGTGCTTGAGTTCCCCCTCAGCTACCCTTAAAGGCTCAAAATAAGGAACTTGGGTAGTCTCCATAGCCCTGTCCTCTGCCTAGGTTGGCTCAATACTTTCTTGGAGCAACACTTGCCAAAAAGAAACCCCACAGGCACCATCACAGCTGCCTTTCTCCCACAAGTGTTACCTATTGGCCAGAGATCAACAGTACAGCTCACCACAACTCATGTAATACCTCAGCTTTGGGAAAGGCCTGATCCCAGATCCCATCTAACACACTTTTCAAGCCACAGTGGCTACTCAGAACACCATTACCCAGTGCAGGTGACCAAAACAGGACTGCCACCAGTGGCAATTGAGAAACTCACCACACCAAGGGTATATATATCACCAAGGGAACCCTAAAGTGACTATGTCAGCCCTGCCAACCTCAAATAAGAAGACATCAGCACATTCATTGCAAAACAGTCATCTCCAAGGCATATAATTATCTGGGTATGCAAAGTTAATGAGAAATAAAGACTTTTAAGAGCAGTGAGACAAAAGCAACAAATAACTTACAAAGGTAAGCCTATCAGACTAAACAGTAGATTTCTCAGAAGAAATCCTACAAACGAGAAGGGTTTGGGGACTCATCTTCTATCTCATCAAGCAAAATAACAGTTAGCCAAGGATTTTGTATCCCACAAGACTAAGTTTCATAAATGAAAGAGAAATGAAGTCTTCTTAAACAGGCAAATGCTGAGGGAATTAGTTGCCACTAGACCAGCTCTACAAAAAAAACTCAAAGGAGTCTAAATTCTGAAACAAAAGGTTGAAACACATCAGTAGAAAAATGCTGGAAATTATAAAGTTTACATGCCTTATGGACCACCATCACAATAGAAGAGAATAAGTAAATAAACAAACAAACAAATAATAAAGTTATGAGAAAAAAATCAGTATGATGAATAAAATAGTACACTACATAGCATTATTAACTCTGAAGGCAAATGGTCTCAACACTTTACTAAAAATATATAGACCGTCAGAATGAATTAAAAAACACAACCCAAATATCTCCTGTCTTCAGGAAGCTCATTAAATACACAAAGACTTCTGTAGACTCAACATAAAGAGATGGAGAAAAATATTCCATGTAAACGGAAACCAAAAATGAGCAGTAGTACCAATTCTCATATCAGAAAAACAAACTTTAAATTAGCAACAGTAAAAATAGACAAAGATGGCTATTATATAATGATAAAGGGATCAATTCAACAAGAAAACATAACAATTTTAAATATATATGCATCTAACACCAGAGTCCACAGCTTTATAACTCAAATTCTACTAGACTTAAAACAAAGATAGCAATACAATAATAATGTGAGATTTCAACACTCCAGTGACAGCAATAGACAGATTACTAAGGGAGGAAGTCAAAAAAGAAACGTTGGAGTTAAACCAGACCCTAGTGTCAATAGAACTAACAGACATCTATAGAACATTTCATCCCAAAACTAGAAGATATATTTTTTTATGAGCACATGGAACATTCTCCAGGAGAGACCATATGATAGACCACAAATTACATCTCAATAAATTTTAAAAAATCAGAATTTTATCAGTCACCTTCTCAAACCACAGTGGAATAAAACAAGAAGAACTTGTGAAACCAAACAAACACATGGAAGTTAAATAATCTACTCCTGAGTGATCCTTGGATCAACAATGAAATCAAGATAGAAATTAAGACACTCTTCAAAATAAGCGAAAACAATGAAACAAGTTATCAAAAACCTCTGGGACACAGCCAAAGCTGGGCTCACAGGAAAATTTATAGCACTTAAGGCCTACATTAATAAGACTGAAAGACTGCATATCAGCAACTTAACGTCACACCTCAAGAAACTAGAAAAACCCCAAAAAACAGACTCAAAGCTAGCAGAAGAAAAGAAATAACAAAAATCAGAGCAGAATTAAATAAAATTGAATTTTAAAAAATTAAAAAATCAAAGAAACAAAAAGTGGTTTTCATGGATTCGAAGAATCAACATTATCAAAATGACCGTATTATCCAAAATAAGCTACAAATTCAACCCAATTGCTATCAAATTATCAGCATGACTTTTCACAGAATTAGAAAAAACAATCTAAAATTTATATGAAACCAAAAGAGTGCCAGTTTAGCCAAGGCAATCCTAAGCAAAAAGAAGAAAGTTGGAGGCATTACATTACCTGACTTCAAATTATACTACAAGGCTCTAGTGACCAAAACAACATGGTGCTGGTACAAGAGCAGACACATGGACCAATTAAACGAATAGAAAATCCAGAAATAACCCCACATACCTGCAACCAACTGATCTTTGACAAAGCAGACAAAAATATACACTGGGAAAAGAACACCCTATTTAACAAACGGTGCTGGGAAAACTGGATAGCTACATGCAGAAAAATAAAACTTGATCTCTGTCTCTCTTTACATTCAAAAATTAACTCAAGATGGATTAAGGACTTAAATGTCAAACCTGAAACCATAAACCTAGGAAAACCTAGGAAAAGCTTAGGCAAATAATTTATGGCTAAATCCCCAAAAGAAAATGCAGCAAATATAAAAATAAATGCTGGACTTAAGCTAAAAATTTTCTGCACAGCAAAGGAAATAATCAACAGAGCAAATAGGCAAGCTACAGAATGGCAGACGAAATTCACAAATTATACATCTGAAAAGGATTAACATCCAGAATCTACAAAGAACTCAATCAGCAAGATAAAAGCAAATAACCCATTAAAAAGTGAGCAAATGACATGAACAGATACCTTTTTAAAGAAGGTATATACCTGACCAACAAACATGAAAAAATGCTCAACATCACTCATCATCAGGGAAATGCAAATTAAGACCACAGTAAGAGACCACCTTACACCATTCAGAATGGCCATATCAAAAAATATATATAGATGCTAGAACAGATGCAGAGAAAAGGGGGTGCTCATACTCTGTTGGTGGGAGTGTAAATTAGCACAACCTCTATGGAAATCAATACAGATATTTCTCAAAGAACTAAAAGCAGATTCACTGTTTGATTCAGCAATCCTACTGCTAAGTATCTACCCAAAGAAATGGGTTGTTATATTAAAAAGACATCTACACCCACATGTTCATCACAGCACAATTCACAATTGCAAAGATGTGAAACCAATCTAAATGTTCATCTAATGATCATGGATAATAAAAATGTGATATATATGAGGTAAGACTCAAAAAATTCAGAACTATCTTTTGAAGGGTGGATTCTTTTTTCTAGTCTTCCCTCATGAGCTATGTGTTATAAGAACCCATCAGCATCAGTGCACCAGCTAGCTAGTGTTATTGTGAGAGGCTGCACTCAGATTAGTGAATTTTTTGGGAGATTCTTTCAATGTGTTTGCCCATTTCATGATGGGTAATTTATGAACGCATCTGCCTACACCATGCTAAGTGTTCAGCAGTTTTTGAGCAAAAATGTTATGACCCCCATGCCCCACCCTCCCTATTCACCTGATTTCACCCCAAGCAACTTTTTCTTGTTTTCCAGGATGAAAAAGGTCCTCAAAGGGGAATGTTTTGCCAGTGTGGAAGGGGTGAAACAAAAAAACAGCAGAAGCACTACAAGACATCAAAATTGAGTTCAAAAACTGTTTTGAGCAATGGAAAAAGTATCTCAATAGGTATATTGCAAACATAAATGACCATGAATAGCCAAAACAATTCTCAGGAAAAAAAAAAAAAGCAGGAGGTATCACACTCCCAGACTTTAAACTCTAAACTCTACTGTAAAACTACAATAATAAAAACAGCCTGGTATTGGTACAAGAACAGGGATATAGACCAATGGAAAAGGATAGAGATTCCGGAAGCAAAACCTCAATTTCTCAACCAACTCATTTTTGATAAAGCCTCCACCACAGACTGGGGAGGGGAGAACCTATTCAGTAAATGGTGCTGGGGAAATTGGCTGACCACGTGCAGAAGATTAAAACAAAATCCCTACCTATCACCATGCACAAAAATCAATTCTAAATGGATCAAAGACCTAAATGTAAAACCTCAAACTTATAAGAACCTTAGAAAATGCAGGAGATACCCTTATGGAAATTGGAACTGACAGTCAATGTCTGATCAAAACCCAAAGTCTCATGCCATAAGAGATAAGATAGACAAGTGGGACCTCATCAAACTGACAAGCTTCTGCAAAGCCAAAGAAACCATCAATACAGCAGGGAGACAGCCCACAGACTGGGAAAAAATATTTGCCAACAGTATTTCTGACAAAGGCCTAACATCTAGGATCTACAAGGAACTCAAACATGCTGAAAAGAAAAAGACAAACAGCCCCATTACAAAGTGGGCAAAGATATGAATACACAGTTCTCAAAAGAAGATGTAAGAGCAGCCAACAGATACATGAAAAAATGTTCAATCTCATTAGTCATCAAAGAAATGCAAATTAAAACCACACTGAGATACCACCTAACTCCAGTCAGGATGGCTATCATCAATAACTCAAAATATAACAACAGATGCTGGAGAGGATGCAGCAAAAAGTGATCACTTCTACCCTGTTGGTGGGAGTGTAAACTCGTACTGCCTCTGTGAAAAACAGTGTGGCGATTCCTCAAATATCTAAAAATCGACCTTCCATATGACCCTGCAAACCTCCTACTGGGAATATACCCAGAAGAACTCAAATCACTCTATAAAAAAGATACCTGCACATGTTTGTTTATCACAGCATTGTTCACAGTAGCAAGAACATGGAACCAACTGTGCTGCCCATCAAAAGAGGACTGGATGAAAAAAATGTGGTACATATACACAATGGAATCTTACACAGTCATAAAAAAGAACAAAATCATGAACTTCACAGCAACCTGGAAGGACTTAGAGTCTATAATACTGAGTGATCTTTCACAGAAAAAAAGAACTGAGTATCACATGTTCTCACTCATAAGCGGACCTTGAACAGTTATTGTAATACTATAAGAGAATGATTGGCAGTAGTGGGAAACTGCCAGGAGGGGAATGGGGAAGTGGGCTTGGCAGTAGTGGGAATCTGCCTGGGGAAGGGGGGACCACCTCATTAACAAGGGTACCTGCATAACGAACAGTTGTATACCTAACCCTGAATTGCACCTCACATCTTTAATATAATAATAAAAAAGAAAGCGACTGAAGTTTAAACATGTAAGAATAAATGCACAATTTTTGATAAATAAATTCTGGTTTTGGGGAAGTCTCCTCTTGTATACACAATAGAATACTATTCAGCTATTAAAAAGAATGAAATAATGTCTTTTGCAGCAACTTGGACGGAATTGGAGAATATCATCCTAAATAACTCAGAAACAGACAAACCAAACACAGCATGTTCTCACTTATAAGCGGGAGCTAAGGTACCTACAAAGGCATAGAGAATTATATCATGAACATTGGAGATTCAGAAGTGGGAGGAGAGAAAGGAATGAAGGGATGAAAAATCAGCTATTGGTACAATGTGCACAAGTGGGTGTGGTGGGGACACTTAAACCTAGACTTCCTTCATTACTGTACAGTGCAACCATGTAACCAAAAATTATCTGCACCCCCTGAAGCTATTGAAATAAAGAAAAACAAAGACTGCTTTTCTCCTTTCTGTTTTTAAAATAATTTAGTTTTTTCAGATGCTCATAAATAAGCCATAAATTGAAGTTTAAAATTTTATCCAGAGTGGTTCAGCAGAAGGCCTACTAAGATATTCATAAATGTGCACTTACTTAGAGAGCCATTTCATAATTTTTTTTCTACTGTAAAAATTTTCAAAATAAAATTATTTTGTATTTTTTTGTCTGAATCATAAGTAAAAGACTACATTTTGTTTTGTCTAGTTTGTTTGTTTTTGTAATCTTTTACTCCCACATGTTCACCCTGGCTTCCATAGTGAGTCCACAGAATTTGTTTTACACGTGTTACTTTCTATGTAAGGAGCCTATATAGAGCTGAAGAGCAAACCCAGTTCAGCCTGGTGCCCTGGCTAATGTCCAGAAACTCTGAATGTCATTCTCTCATCTCATATTTAGCAGATGGACTTTATTGGTCTTTCTTAATGCCATTATCTAAGTTACTCAAAGAAGAAAATTGTGCAACAAAATTTGGACTGACTTTAGCATGCTCCCAGAATATGAAAAGAAAAGTGTCATAATTCTATTGTTGTTTGTTGTTCCTATCACCGGTTTAGTAGTTTTCAAGCAAGAACATATCAAATTATTTCTGTGTGAATTTTAGCCTATTTGCTATGCCAATTTTCTTTGTTATTTCTGTTAAGCTTCTGTCATCCTGGAAATATACCATACTTGAGAAAAAAAAGCAATAAGAAACTGAGTATGAGAATGCTGATCATGTAAAGCTTGCTGGGTATCCCAGTGTTCAAGCCAGATATCAGCCCACAATTTGCTGAAACCAGAGAGAATAAATTTATTTAAATGATAAATAAAAAGCATCACTTGTGTGGGAGATATGGATGTTTGTAGGCCAAATGATTGCTATGTTCTTTTTAACATAACATTTGTATGGTTATATACAGAGACCAAAAAAAGCTAAATTTTTTACATGCAAATAATGGAAAGCAAACCTGTTTGTTAACTATGGACATTTATTGTGATATTTACAAAACTGAATTCAGAGGATAATAGGCTTTTATTGTTAACTAAAGTTGTCTTGTTTTCATTCGTTATGATTTTTTTTATAACCCCAGACCAGGAATCAACATCTTCTATAAAAGATCCTCTGATCTTTAAAATATTTCTGGTGAAGAAACTCAGGAAGATAGTGACTGAGTCAGTCAGACTACACGAGTACTGGTGTGAGTGAGTGAGTGTATGGAAAATTTTGTGTATGTGTCGGTGAGTGAGTAGGTGTGTGAGTGGCTGACTGAGTGAGGGCTTAGGAGCAAGCAGCCAGGGCTCTCCGGTA
>CAUYQG010155061.1:0-13109 GCA_963574415.1 Tarsius wallacei
GCTACCATGCCCAGCTAATTTTTTATTGTAGAGATGAGGTCTTGCTTGCCCAGGTGGGTCTCGAACCCGCGGGCTCAGGCAATCCACTCACCTCAGCCTCCCAAAGGCGCGGGATTACAGGCTGAGCCACCAAGCCCGGCTCACCTTTTAATGTTAACCAACAACTCCTCTTGAACTATTCTTTGTGTTGCATACAATTGCATTTTCTCACTCTGTTATTTAGCATACATGTCTCTTTTAAGTTCCATTTTAAGTCTCCCTGTTTCCCATATGGTGCACTCTTCCTAGATGACGTCATACACCTTCCATTTGGGATTCCTGAGGGACATACAAATAAAGAGTTCAAGGGTATCATGTTTAAAACTTAATGTTTGCATATTTCTACCTTATTTCTTGTTACAGAATTTGTTACCATTATCTTTTCAAAAGCTCAAACTAGAAATTTAAGTGAATACCTTTGATTAAATGTGAGTAGTGAAGGAAGGAGTAGATTCACTCTCCAAATCTCTAAATGTTTTAACATTAAAATCTCTCTTTTCCTCACCCTACCTACTTTACATCAGTATTCTGCTTTCATTCAAACTCCATTATTTATTACTTAGACTACTTAGATAATCATCCCATGTTCTTACCTTCATTCATCATTGTCTAATAAAAGCCATAGTCTGTACCACAGCATATGTGAACACTTGGAAACACAAGTTTGTTTCCCTCTTCCCTACATAAAAAGATTATTTGTCTTTCCAGCGCTTTCAGGATAAAGTTTAAAATCATTGACTTATCATATAAAATGGGATTGGTAGCAAATAAAACATGACCCCTGTCTTTATGGATAATAGAGTTCAGTGGAGTATGTGGGAGGGCAGAGCAGACAAGTAGCTCAATAGTTACAGTTCAGTGTGATGAGTGTGTCTAGAAGGGGCTGCATCTGTAATATAGGAGCACAGCAAAAGAACTTCTAAATCAGATTGGAAAGGGGGAACCAGGAGGAGGTAATGATTTAGCTGAGTTTTGTAAAATGAGTAGGGACTAGCTAGATGGAGAATAGGCAAAAGGCACACAGTACTTGGTGTATGTCAGGTGTTTGCTAAAATAAACATATGTGGGCTAAAATAAGCATGTTTGTATGTGTAAATGAATAATTTTACACTATGTTATGGATACATATCTAAATTGATTAAATCACTTGCCATATGTGACCACTCTAGATCTTAGCTCCAATAGGTGAGATTAGATTAGATTCAGTAATGTTCATATCACTGAAATGTTAAAATCTCACAAGAGTAAATATTAATACAAGTAGCAGGCATTTATTTGCAGGTAGAGATGAACAAACCAAAAATGGATAGTTGAAACACTCTGTAAGGATTCTTATTATGTAATTGGAACTTCCTGCTTAAGCAATGGAGGGCTGAAGTCACGGTTGTTCCAAACCATATATCAACTCTCTGTCATTTTGCAGGAAGTAATTTTAGAGTTCTCCAGCCTGTGTCTCATTATCCATCAAACACAACCACAATATGACAACTGCTTCTTCCATTGTCTTAGAATATTTCATTGTTCTCCTGGTAAATGTGCATTATCCATGGCATACTGAATATCTGATTTCTCAACTAGAATCTTCGGTGTTCATGGGCAGATGTTGAAGACCACAAGACGACACAAATTTGCATGAATTTTCTAGAGTTAAATGTGGATTTTTACGTTAAAAAATATCCTGTTCTGATAACATTTTATTGATTTATCCACACCTGCTACCTATGCTCGTTATGTGAGGCAGGTTTGTTGCTTTCTTTTAAACTTTGTTTTGTTTTGTTTTTGGGTAGGAAACTGAAATCAGAAAAAAAATGTGAAATGCTGGACAGGGAGAAGACATTTCTTGTGAGTCTTATAAATCTTGAACAAAAGCGAACCCCTGTGAGACTGTTTTATGTCTCTTATCTAGTTGGTTGGCTGTACAGGTAAAATAAAATTTCCCAGATGGCTGATTAGACTTTATAAATCACTCTAAGATTATAATGGGGTTCAGTAATATAAGATCTAGTTTCATCTGTTATAAGGTTATTTTGCTTTCTTATTAATATCTACATCCTTGAAAAACTCTCTAGAACTAACTAGCAGGTGGTAATGCCTTCAGCTCTGGTCTTCTCTGATACAAGTGAATTCCTCCATATTTCTCCCAAATCAGTTATTGTCTATTAAATTCAACTTCTCTCTTTGGAATAATCACACTACCTGTAAAGCATGCTAAGTTAAGAAAGCCTAGGAGCACACATAACTTTCCTATTTGTGTTCCTCTCTTCTGACTAATGTGGTGACAGTGTCTTGATTTCTTGTCAATAAATAAGAGTTATATCTAGCACAAACTACCTTCCCCAAGAAACAATAAAGTTTGACTAACATTTGTATAGGGCATCTAGGAGCCAAAACAAAACAAAGAAAAGCTTATTATCAAAATTAGCATTTTTCACAGAAACAGAAAAAAACCTCTAAAATTAAGATGGAACCACAAAAGATCCCAAATAACCAAAACACTCTTAGCAAAAAGAACAAAGCTGATTTCAAATTATATTACAAAGCTATAGTAATTTTTTAAAGTATGCACAAAAACAGACACATAGACCAACAGAACAGAATAGAGAACTCAGAAATAAACTTACACGTATATTGCTAACTAATCTTTGACAAATGTGCCAAAAATACACATATAATAGTCTTTTAAATATAATAGTATAATATGATATAATAGTCTCTTCAATAAAGTGCATTAGAAAAACCATAGAACTTCTAGAAGAAAATAGGGCAAAAGATCGTTGACTTTGGTCTTGGCAAAAAAAAATTTTGGATATGACTTCAAGGCACAGGCAATAAAAGCAAAAGTAAATGAATGAGACTGCATCAAACTAAAAACTTCTACACAGGAAAAGAAAGAAAATCAATAAAATGAGAAGGCAATTCACAGAATAGAGAAAATTATTATCACATCATATATCTGATAATAGGCTAATATACAAAATATATAAGGAACTCAATACAACTCAATAGTAAGAAAACAAATAACCCATTTAAAAAGCAAAGGACCTGAATAGACATTTTTCAAACATAGACATACAAATGTCTAACAGATATATGAACAAATGACCAATATCTCTAATCATCAAAAAAAGCAAAGCAAAATCACAATAAAATATCACCTCACACCTTAGAATGACTATATTAAAAAAGACAAGAGATAACAAGTATTTTCAAGGGTATGGAAAAAAAGAACTCTTGTCCATTGTGAGGAAATGTAAGTTGGTACAGTCATTTCAGAAAACAATATGGAAGTTTCTTACAAAAGTAAAAATATAATTACCATATTATCCAAAAATCACACTTCTGGTTATAAAGCCAAATAAACTAAAATCTGGATATCTAAGAGATACCTTCAGTCCCATGTTTATTGTGACATTATTCACACTAGCCAAGATATTGAGTCAACCTAAGTATCTATCAACAGATGAATAAATAAAGACAATGTGTTATATGTACAATGGAAAATTATTTAGGCAAAAAAGAGAAAATCATACCACTTTTGACAACATGGATAAACTTGGAGGACATTACACTATGAAATAAGCCAGACACAAAAAGATAACTACATGGCTCCTTTACATGTGGAATCTATAAACAGTTAAACTCATATGAAAGAATAGAATGGGAGTTTCCAGGGCTGGAGGGTTGGAGAAATGGGGAGATGGTCAAAGGGTAGAATACATCATAGTGACTACAGTTAGTAATTATTTTTACTTGAAATTTGTAAAGAGAATAGATTTTAAGTGTTTTCACACCACACAAACACACACACACACACACACACGTGCACACATACAATGGTGACTCTGTGATGCTGGATGTGTTAATAAACTTGATTGCGATAATCATTTCACAATGTATAACAATATCAAATAGCATTACACTCTTACAGTATATACAAATTTCATTTATTATACATTATTGAGACTGAAAAATATAAAAACATTTTTTTGAACAAACAGGTGTTTTTAAAATGCAGTAGGCTTCCAATTTGCTCATTGGGTTTTTAGTTTCATTTTGTTTGCATTTATACATTTGTGCAAAGGAAAAGATGGTGCTGTTTGATTTTTGAAGACATGACATGCTTTACGGGCAAGCTTTAGCAGTTAAACTTGACAGCTGATAGCTACAAAGCCCTCTTCAACCTCAGCTTAAAGAAGATTCATGGTAAATATAAAAGGGTAACCTATTTGCTCTTTGAGAAGGGCATGTGGTACACAAGTTATTTTTAGAGTTAGTACAGCTTCCATGCATGGATCCAAACATGATAAGGATAAAAATAATAATTTTATAAACTTCTCATATTTGCACAGCACTCTGTAACTTTCATACTTAATCACATTTGTTGGGTATCAATCTCATAGCTCTTTTGGGGGGGGTTGGAGTCTCACTCTGTCACCCAGGCTGGAGGGCAGTGACACACTCCTGGCCAACGCAGCCTCGACCTGCTGGGCTCTGGTGATCCTTCCTCCTCAGCCTTCCAAGTAGCTGAAACTATAGGCATGTGCTACCATGCCTGGCTATTTTTGATTTATTGTAGAGACGAGGTCTTGCCAAATTCCAGGGAGCGGGTCTTGAACCCGTGGCCCAGGGAATCCTCTCACCTCGGCCTCCCAAAGTGCTGGGATTACAGACTGAGCCACCGAGCCCGGCCCAGTCTCGTAGGTTTTTAGGGAAGGTTTAATAAAATCTTGCCCAGACACACTAGCATATGTTAATACTTTATCAATATAAATAAGTTCTTTTTTGCTCAATGAACTTCATTAAAATTATAGGAAGCACATAGTTAAAGATAGATATTATTTTTCTCCATCTCTTCTGTTCCCACCCTCCCGTGACCCAGCATCACAACTTGTCTGAAACATTGCAGTAGTGTCCTATAGTATCTTCATGCTTCCTAAAGTCCCTTCTTCATACAGCAACAATCTGTAAAAAACATAAACACAATTTTTTTTTTTGGTTCAGAACCAGTTAATGCCTATTTACCCAACTTAAAATGGACTTTCAAGTCTCTAATGTCCTACAAGGCCTTCCATGGTCTATCCCTTCCCTGGCCTTTTTCCGTGACCCCTCTTCCATTACTTAGTTGGCTCTTGCTTCGCTGGGCTTCTTTCTATTCTTCTGACCAGGAAGTCTAGCTAACCCCATGGTCTTCACAGTTGCTTTCTCCTCTACTTGGAAGGCTTTACTACCAGATTTTTACTTGCCTGCTTCTTTTGCAACACGCAGGTTTCAGTTCAAATGCAACTTTTCAGAGAGACTGTCTCTGTTCACATAATCCAAAGTAGACAACTCTCCCCCAATTCCTAGTTATGACTGTATCCTGTTTACAAAGTGAATTCTCAACAAATATTTGATTTTTTTTCTACACATGAGAAAAAAAATATTCCAGATAGAGTAAGTGGCTTGGCCAAGTTTCTAAGTGGTATGCTTATATAGAACTCAGGTTCTATAATAAAAATATTTTTTATAAAAGCCATGATTAAGTAGTGTTAATGGGTGCACAACTCCATAAATATAGTAAAAAGCACCGAATTGTGTGCCTCAAGTGGGCGAATTTTATGGTATGTTTGTTACTTCTCAATAAAGCTATTGCTAAATATAATTATAAAATATATTATTCTTCTATCCTTACCATTCAAATTAAATTATATTAATTATTTAATTTAATTTCTTAGGGGTACTGAAAACCCATTAAGCTGTATCTCCTTCTCTATAAACTTGACTCCATTAATTAGATCTCATGGCTCCTCTGTTATGATAGTGCTTATTTAATGAAAGATTCTCCATAGGATTCCTCATTATAATCCACTATAGTACACATTCTTCCCTTTGGGAAGAATTTTACATATTTTGCATGCAGTGTCTAATGTTACCTTGTTCTGTTAGGTAGTTGAACATAAAGGACTGAATTTTTTAACTCTCTAAAGGGAAAAGATATTTACTAGGCAGCAGTGATATACCAGGGATCATTTGAGGATGGAATTCATTAATAATCTTAATCAAGCAGCTTTATTCACAAATGAGGTGCACTATCCTTGGGTGGCATCCTGCTTGCCAGGTAGCAGTGCTGTCTCTACCACAAGGTCTTGCCCCTTCTTGTTTATGAAGTCCATAAATTTCCCCTACTTGCTGTGTCTCTTGCCTACTAAGGAAGAAACTAAGACCCTTGTGAGTACTTAAATTCAACTGAGAAAATCCACAGTGCTCTGGATTATTTTTTTCTGAGTAAGCCCTAACTTGCATGAGAAATCTGTAGCACTGATGTATGTTCATTTTCTTCAAGATCATTGCTTGCTCTGGGCCCACTGGATATTTTTCCCATGAACACTTTATTCTCTTTCCTGCATGTCAGCTAGGAAATTGTGTTACTGTGTAGTTGGCCAAGAGACTGAAATACTTTCATTCTAGAAAGAGCAGATTAACTCAGGTCCATTAATCACTTCTTACACAACAGCTGCAATAACTAGAAACCAAGAGATAATTTCAAATGAGAGTTTGGTTGCCATAGAGAAAGCTAAACAATAGTGGCTAAATTCTCAATCTACATTTAATGACATTTTCCAATACTAAGTACACATTCCTCTGCCTATACTTCTGCACTCCCCACCAACCACGCACACACTCACAAACAAAGTATAGGTCACACTTTACCGCAGACTGCAACCTCTTATCACGTGTCTGTGTTATGACTTCCTACTTGGACAACTAGAATTCATGTTGTCTCCCAGATACAGGAGGCAGGATGTAAAACATACCACATAAAATGCCAAGATTTTAATGTGTCAGTGTGATAACAAAAATATGAAAGCTGCCTTCAAACAAGCCACTGCCTAATAGTATTTTTTTTTTTTTTTTTAGCAAGATACATACTGTCTTTAGCGTCACGTTCTACGTTATTCTTCTAGGTGAAGGATCTTTCACTTAAACATTAGATGGTTCTATTATGTTAGTTTCCACTTAGCTCTCAAAAGTTACACCACTTATAATATCAGTACCATGTTATGTCCACATCAAAGCCCCATAAAACTGATCCTCAGGTTCTTGGATTTTAGGTGGAAAGCCTCAGAAATAGAGTATTAGTGAAATATTCCATCAATATAAAATTTAAAAATCCAGCCATGTTGTAAGATTCTCAGTAAATAGCTCTTGACTGAAAGTGATATTATTGGATTAAGCATTTATAAATTAGTCAGAGGTAAAGAGCAGGTCAGGAAGGGAATAAATCAACAGCAGGGTCTCTTAAACCAAAAACCAGAGAGCCATTTTTCTTGACTACAGAAAATCTTTTGGAAGGGTTTCTTCCTGGTAAAATGGTGATTTTCTTTAGGTTTTCCTGTGCTATCCTTTGAAGTCTCTCTATTCATGTACCAATGAAATCCTTTAATCTGTTTCACTAATTTTCTTTCCTGCAGAATTAACATTTTATATTTAAGCATCCCCTTAATGGTCTTCTCTCCTGTTCTTAGCTGCAGCCCACCTGTAGAGTCTAAAATAACACACACCATATTAACACTCCTCTGCTGAGATTTGGAAAACAGACACCTGTGCAGTCTAAGTAGCTCTTGACATATTTATCTCAGAATGTGTTATTAATGGTGGCCACATTTTTTTTTCTTCAGATGTGAATTAAAAATACCGCAAGGGCCAATTTCAGTGAAAACTTGGAAGTGGATTAAGTGACTGCCTTTCCTTCACTCTCCACATACATCTCCATCTTTCAAGCGTGGTGGAGAACACATCCATCAGTCACAGAACTGCTGGGCATCATCCCAGGAGCATACTGCAAGAGGTAAGTTTCACTGCCTACACCTTAAAGTGCATCTTCACGTAACTGCTTATGTCAATAAATACTCTGCCATTTAAATAGCAACCACCACAGCATGCAAATATAGGAATGTCAATTTAACTCAAGTATTCAAATTGGTACCCAAAGTTGATGTCTGTCAAAGATAACAAGGCAGGATTGTAATCCACTCTGCCATTTTTATTCTTTAGAAACAATTTTTTAAATCACTTTCAGTCTTACCAACATTTCTCTTACTCTAGGTTAATATTTAAAGTTGCTAGTCAATTTGCAAGGCTTTGGAGCTGTCATTAAGGTAAGTTACTCTCTGGGCTTTCAAAATCTCTTTGATGCAGCCTACCCTAACCACTAGGGCCAATTCTACTTTAAACATTTCTTTAAAGGATATTTTTATTTTTTGCAAGCAGCTTTGTACAATCTTATCCACGAGACCAAATCTCTTTATGCAGGTTAGCTCACAGCCAGAGCCTCGATCGATTTTGAAAGCCTATTAGGGAAGATACCCAGAGAAACAGCTAGGCAGTTAAATTAGGGTATTACTCTCTTGGTTGTGTTGTTCAGCCAACTTCAAGAACAGCCTTCCATTTTTGTACATTTACTCATATACCCGTTTGATGACATGTACCTACCCACAGATACAGGATCCCTAATTTTTTTTTTTAGTTAGATTCTCATTCTGTCATCCAGGCTGGAGTGCAGTGGCATACTCATGGCCACCGCAGCCACTACCTGCTGGTCTCAGGCGATTCCGCCTCAGCCTTCCAAGTAGCTGGAACTACAGGCATGCACTACCATACCCGGGTTTTTTGTTTTTTGGTTTTTTTTAATTTATTGTAGAGACGAGGTCTCACCAAGTTGCCTAGGCTGGTCTTGAACCCCTGAGCTTAGGCAATCCTCTCAACTCAGCCTTCCAAAGTGCTGGGCTTGAGTCACTACACCCAGCCTAGGGTTCCTAGCTTTTAAAGGCTACATAGAGTTACACATATCGAGCACTAAGCCACATAGTCACTGGAGGGCCAGTTGAAAGCAGTAAAAATAAGTGATATGGAAAAGAGTATATTGCTCCCTTTTCTGAAGGCCTCTGCTCCTTTTAAGCAGCTGGATTTCACTTAGCAAATGACCTCCTGCTGGAAATGAAGAAAAAATAATAACCAGGAACAAGAAGGATAAATCATGTCTTTCACTCAAGAAATGCTAAAAACTCTGCTTACCTCATGCTGTACATATGAGAAAAGTGGATGCATGCATGGCTTATATTTTTACAGCCTTCCTTATTGTTATGGTAGCATAGTGATTTTTACAATTTGCTATTCCATCTTCACCTTAGGGAAGGAGATTTCTGTACTCCAGAAAGGAATTCTCTGCTCTTGCTAAAGCTGTCGATTCAAAAAGGAACTTCATTAATATAACTGTTTGGTGTTACATTTCCCAGGTTTTCTACAGAGCTAACCATTAGATGAAAAAACTTTCCCCATGAGAAAGGTGTATTCTCCGGCAAAGAACATCGCCTACGTTTAAGAAAAGTGGTTAGAGTTCTTAGGTAGGTAAGGTCAAATCCATTTTGTGACAAGCCACTCAATGGTGCTAAGTGTAGATTCATCATGGAGCAAGGATTGGATAATTTTTTAAAGTACTTTTATTCTATTACAAACTTTGGAATCCAGGCTAGTCATCCTGGGAAACTGCACTGTCTCTCCTAGATCGCAATCATCTCTTAGGAATCACTTTGCAGTCTTCTGACTGGGCCTCTTCAATCCTGCTAGATTGTTCTCCAATCCTGTCTGCACACTACAGATGGAGTAACTCTTCCAAGACATCCAGCAGATCAAGCCAATCTAATAAAGCCCATGGGAGGTCTCACAAAAGGTTAAGTAAGGTTAAAGTCCAAATTCTTTAGCATACTAAGAATACTATGAGTGGTTTTCTAAACTATTTTTCTAGTCTTTTCATCATTCACCACCTTATTTCAAACATCCCTGCTAAACTGAATTTGAGAAAGAAAAAAGAGGTCCAGAGGACAAAAAATTCAAGGAACTGATACAACCTCTTATTACCCATTTACCCTTCAGATCTTATTTTACAAATCTCAAATTACAGAAAAGATGTCCAGATTCTCTTAGACCAGACTGGGTATGACTAGTATGTGCTCTCCAGTCCGTTGTATGCCTATTTTCATTTCTATTGCATTTTAGCCTTATTGTGTTTGTTTATTTGTAGCCTTCTCCAATGACTGCAAGTTCTCTTGGGACAAGAATTGTATCTTTTATGCTCTTCATTGTATCTTCACTGCCTGGCACATAGGATGATGACTGAATGAACAAGTGAACAAATGAATGAAGGAATTCTAGTGGCAGAAAAGTTGAGAACAAGTAGATGGAGATGCACCAGATTGTTGCAGCTTAAAAGAATTGACTTAGGAGAAAAAAATAATATCTCCTTTAGTTGAATCTATTTAGGCATCACAATGGAGTTCATTTACAATCTTCAGCCTTTTTTTACCCTGAATTCAATCCCCACAAGATTTCTGATATTTAAAATCCTACAATTAGATATTTATTGCTGGACTTAAGGCTCTGACTTCTGTGAAATGTCTTTGGGAAGTAACACTTCACATACTATAAGTACATCCAAACATTCCTGAGAGGAGTTCTGAGAAATCAGGGAGAATTATGTCACCTCATGTCTGAGGGAAGCAGGGAAGACGGAAAGGGCCCTGCTTTCCAAATGCCATAAATGAAAGGTGAAGACAAGGGAAAATTGACTTTAACTAAAAAAATTTTTTTTCCACATGCCTAGTGGCGAATCATTAAGCACTCTAAGAAGAGCAGACATTTCAGAGTCTTTTCCTGACTTTCTCTTCCATGTCTTTTTTCACTAACTCCAAGATTAAATTTTCAGTTCCAGGTAAAAAAAAGCCTACGAAAACTATTATCATTTTCACATTTTCACCCAATAGTCCATAAGCTAAAAATATCATCATTTTTTCTTGGATTCTCAATTCATTCTTCAACAAATATTTATTAAAGACCTGCTATGTGCCAGATGCTCTTTCAAGCTGGGAATTGAAGAGTGAAAAATTCCCTTCCCAGCCTCATGGAGCTTATGTTCTAACAGAATTCTTCCTGAATTTTAAAGTAGAAACTTGCTGAAAGATTACTGAATAAATACCATAATATATGATTGAACAAATAAACTGCTATTAATAATGGATGAAAAGCTGAATATTCTTGTTTCTCCTTCTGGATTTCCATAGAGATAACATAGTGTCATGATCAAGAATTTGAGCTTAGAGTAGAAGACAAACCTGAGTTTCAGGTCTAGTTCTACCACTAACTAGGTGAACTTGGGCAAGTTACCTTATTTCTCTGGACCTCAGTTTTACAACTGTAACACGAATATAATTTAATAGAAATTTTGCCTCTAAAAATTGTGGCAAAGATTAAAGAAGAACATATTAAAAAATCTGACAAATGAGAAGAGACTTCAACAATTTTAGCTATTATTTTTTTCTTCTAATTTTCATACCTGAATTGATAAGATGAATGTTAATTATTATCAGTGTCTTGTTTTTTACAAGAAACTTACATAGTCATGAGGAGTGAAATTTTCTTATTCCCAGTTGTTAGATCTGATTCTCAAGGCACACCACACTAACACGGTCTGCCCAACTTGTTGACAGCACCCTATTAAACAGAAAAACTCACATGGGGGAGTATGAGCCTAATCAGTCCATTTTCAGAATTATGCCACTTTACCCACATGCCTGTAGAAATTCAGAATGCTCTAGGAACAGCAAACAGTACATAAATGCCCTTGGAAGATTTCTGTATAAGCACAAGTACTCTGTGTTAAGTGAAAATTATCTCCAGGAAAACACAAAAGCATATCTGATACAAATGTCTCCAGACACTGTAATTAAATAATTAATTACCTTAAACTACGTTCATTTTTTTTCCTTAAATAGTTGTTTTCTTCACTAATTTTGCACTGGGAAATACACACACACACACACACACACACACACACACTCACAAATACATTTTTCCTTATAGCAAGGTCTCAAAAGAGAATGTAACTTTATTTCTAGCAATGAAAAGGTTTCAGAGAAGTTTATTCTGTTTGTGATGTGTGAAATTTGAGTTTAGAATGGCTATATGAAGCCGGGCTTGGTGGCTCACCCTGTAATCCCGCGCCTTGGGAGGTTGAGGTGAGTTGATTGCCTGAGACCGCAGGTTGGCGACCCGCCTGGGCAACTTGGTGAGACCTCATCGCTACAGTAAATCAAAAAATTAGCTGGGTGTGGTAGCACGTGCCTGTAGTTCCAGCTACTTGGAAGGCTGAAGCAGAAGGATCGCCGGAGCCCAGCAGTTCGAGGCTGCGGTGGCCGGGAGTGGCCACTGTACTCTAGTCTGGGCGACAGAGTGAGACTCCAACTCAAAAAAAAAAAAAAGAATGGCTGTATGAGCCTAACCAAGGCTTTTCAAAAACTTTTATCTTCCTAGAATCACGTCTTTCTCAAAATACAGGAAGGCCAGTGGGGAGGCAGGGAGGACTTCACTTTTGTATATGAATTACTTATAGTACATAAGGGCCTTTAGGTTCATTTGCATACTTTCTTATTTTTATAAGATGTCAATATATATTTTATGCACAATATATAGATTGTCTCATGCAGTATATATGTATATTGGATAAAGAGAGAGTGTGTGTTACTAAATCTAAGATTTAAAAAGTAATTCCTTTTTATCCAACATCCAAGAATTTTCCTGAAAAAGTTGTATAAAACTGTGTAGTCAGCCGGGCTTGGTGGCTCAGCCTGTAATCCCGTGCCTTTGGGAGGCTGAGGTGAGTGGATTGCCTGAGTCCGCGGGTTCGAGACCCGCCTGGGCAAGCGAGACTTCATTTCCACAATAAATCAAAAATCAGCTGGGCGTGGTAGCGCACGCCTGTAGTTCCAGCTACTTGGAAAGCTGAGGCGGAAGGATCGCCGGAGCCCAGCAGGTGGAGGCTGCGGTGGCCGGGAGCGGCCACTGCACTCCAGTCTGGGCGACAGAGTGAGACTCCAACTCAAAAAAAAAAAAAACAAAAAAACAAAAACTGTGTAGTCATCATAATTTAATTTAATCTGTTAAGATAGAGCACTAAGTCAATTTTTGTTTTATAGCTGAGATGGAAGATATACCTAAATTTCTTCAGTGGGCTGATCCAAGATATGAGGAGTAAATCC
>CAUYQG010155066.1:0-19892 GCA_963574415.1 Tarsius wallacei
ATAGTTTCTGAATCACAATTCCCCCCTCAATTAAATCTCAAACCTGCAAAAGGTACTGCCATCCACCCACAGTCCATCTTCAGAATTGAGCAAAGCCAGAGGATCCACATAAGGAATAATAGGAGACTGAGCAAACAGAAATAAATGATATCCCCTCATCCCTGAGCAACAGAATTAAAGAAGAGGTTAATAAAAAGGGAGTGGAAAAATCTATACAATTGAAGAAAAATCAAAGGAAGAATATGGAACTCACACAGACCCCTGGGAGGCCGGCCACTGAGAATACAGACTTCAGAACTCACACAATGAAGAGCCCCCAGAATGACTGGTCTCAAACCACAAACCCAGATACCAAGACATTAATAGAATAAATAGACTTGAGGAGAGACAAGGGGAAAGAATGAAGGAGTTGTAACAGATAACAGCAACAAAGAATACATTGAATGAAATAAATAACAAACCGATAAGCATGGAAAGCAGAATTAACCAAGAAGAAAGAATCTCAGAGCTTGAGGACCAAAATATGCAACTAACCCAAACTGTTAGAAAAATAGAAAAGCTTAAAAAGACAGAATAAAACATTTGAGAGATGAGCAATTATATCAAGAGGTGAAGCCTAAGATTAATTGGAATTCCTGAGGCAGATAGAAAGACAGAGAGCACCCTGGAACAAACACTCCTTGAAATTATCCAAGAAAACTTCCCTCATCTCATCAGTGATGTGACCATTCAAACACAAGAGATTCAGAGAACCCCTGCAAGGCAATAAATTAGAAGATCAACTCTTAGAAACACAGTAATCAGCGTACACAAAATAGTATAAAAGAAAAAATTCTGAAGACAGCAAGAGAAAAAGGCCAGACTACCCACTGGGAAAGACCAATTAGAATAGCAGCCACATTACTTACAAAAACACTTCAGGTTAGGGGAGCTTGGAGGCCAACCTTCAAAGTTCTCAGAGATAAACAATTTCAACCAAGAATTACCTACCCAGTTAAGCTAAGATTCATCAGTGCTGGATAATTAAAAATCGTTCCCAGACATTCAATCCCTAAGAGCTTATGCTGCCTCCAGACCAGCTCTACAAGAAACACTTCTATTAAACATAGAAGAAAGGAAAAAAGGAACAACAACACCCTTCCCAAGAATGCATGAAAAAGATAGAAAATACACGATGGATGAACCCAAATATCAAAAGAAAGACAAAAAAACAAGCAAACAACAGCAACAACAACAAACTCTATAAAAACCTCATTACAGGGATAAACTCCCACATCTCAATAATTAGCCTGAATATGAATGAACTAAATGCACCATTGAAAAGACAAAAAATGGAAAAATGAATAAAATATCATGAGGAAACAATATATTGTCTCCAAGAGACTCATTTTACCAGAGAGGACACTCAGACTCAAAGTAAGAGAATGGGAAACAATATTTCAGGTGAACCAAACACAAAAGAAAGCAGGAGTCATGATCTTAATACCAGACAAAATACCCTTTAAGCTATGAAAAATTTAAAAAGATACAGAAGGTCACTACATAATGATAAAAGGTTCAATCCATCAATAAGAAATATTATCCTAAAAATATATACACCCAACAAAAGAGCACCAACTTTCATAAAGTGGCTTCTAGGTAAACTTAAAAAGATATTGACCCTAACACTATCATAGCTGAGGACTAAATACCTCACTAACACCCTAGACAGATCATCAGGACAAAAAATCAACAAGAAGATCAGGAACCTCAACATGATGCTTGACAAAATGGACTTAATTGATACCTAAGAACACTCCACCCAACAACCATAAAATACACATTCTACTCATCACTACCTGGAATGTACTCTAAGGTAGACCACTTCCTCAGCAATATATCAAGCATAAACAAATTCTATAAAACTGAAATACTGCCATGCACCTTCTCGGACCACAGTGGAATAAAAATAAACATTAACACCAACAAGGTTCCCCCAAAACCCACAAAGACATGCACACTAAACAACGTTATACTAAACTCTTGTGTCAACATAGAAATCAAAACAGAGATTAAAAGATACCTGAGAACAAATGAAAATAAAGGAACATCTTACCAAAACCTCTGGGATGCCATGAAAACAGTACTAATGGGGGAATTCATACCTCTAAGTACATACATGAAGAAAATGGAAAGATCACAAGTTAATAGCCTAAAAAATCACCTAAGGAAGCTGGAAAAGCAAGATCACCAAAATCCTAACTTCAGCAGAAGAATTCAGAATTCAAAATAATAGCCCAAATTCGGGACATAGAAGAAAAAAAGACGATGCAAAAAAATCAACAAAACAAAAAGCTGGTTCTTTGAAAAGGTAAACAAGATTGATGGATCCCTAGCTAGAGTGACCAAGCAAAAAAGAGAAAAAGCCCAGATACACTCAATCAGAAATGCAAAAGATCAAGTCACAACTGATGCTGAAGAAATACAAAAGTACACTTGTATGGAAACAAACTTAAAAACCTAAAGGAAATGGAGGACATTCTGAAATCACAACCTGCCCAACTTGAAACAACCTGCCCGGCTTGAAACAAGAAGAATAGACCAACAACAATCCAGGAAATTGACTACCTACAATAAAGCCCTGGGCCAGATGGCTTTCCACCAGAATTCTTCAAAACATACAATGTGGAGCTGATGTCAATCCTACTGAAAGTATTCAAGGCATTTGATAAAGATGGAACTCTCCCTAATTATTTTATGAAGCTAACATCACATTGATACCCAAAATGGGGAAAGATCCAACAAAGAAAGAGAACTGCAGGGCAATATCCTTGATGACTTGATGAACATAGATACTAAAATGCTCAACAAGATCCTAGCAAACCAGATCCAACAACACTTCTCAAAAATCATTCACAATGACCAAGTAAGATTCATCCCCGGGATGCAGGACTGATTCAGCAATCATAAGACCATAAACGTAATCAAATACACCAACAGATATGAAAATAAAAACCACATGATTATATCATTAAACATGGAAAAAGCTTTTGATAAAATCCAGCATCCCTTCTTGATAAAAACCCTCGAACACTAGGCATAGATGGAACATACTCAAAATAGTAAGAGCCATCTATGAGAAACTCACAGGCAGCATACCGCTAAACAGACAGAAATTGGAACCATTTCCCCTGAAAACTAGAACAAGAAAAGAGTGCCTACCCTCATTCCTCCTGTTCAATAGTATTGGAAGTCCTAACTAGAGCAAACAGACAAGAGAAGGTGATCAGGGGTATCCAAATAGGAAAAGAGTAAGTCAAGTTATCCGTGTTTGCAGATGACATGATTCTACACCTCGAAAACCCACAATAATCTGTTAAAAACCTCCTTACACTAACAAAGGACTTTGGCAAAGTCTTAGGGTATGAAAGAAATGTGCAAAAGACAGTGCATTTCTATACACCAACAATAAACAAATAGAAATCCCAATAAAAAGCACTATCCCACCGCAATAGCCACAAAAAATATGAAGTACCTTGGCATCTTTCTATCCAGAGACGTGAAAGACCTTCACAATGAAAACTACAAAACACTGCCCAAAGAAATCAAAGATGACACAAACAAATGGAAAAATATTTCATGCTCATTGATTGGAAGAATCAACATTGTTAAGACATCCATCCTACCCAAGGCAATTTACAGATTTAATGCAATACCCATCAAACTACCAGCAGCATTCTTCTCAGACCTGGAAATGACAATACAGGTATTCATATGAAACATAAATGACCACAAATAGCCAAAGTAATCCTCAGCAAAGAAACAAAAACAAGCAAGCAAACAAACAAAAAACAAAGTGGGAGGTATCACACTCCCAGACTTCATACTTTATTATAAAGCTACAATAATCAAAACAGCCTGGTATTGGTACAAGAACAGGCATATAGTCCAATGGAATAAGGTAGAGATTCCAGAAACAAAACTGCAATTTCTCCACCAACTTATCTTCAACAAAGCCTCCACCACCAACCACTGGGAAGAGGAGAACTTGGTGCTGGGAAAACTGGCTGATCACATGAAGAAGATTAAAACAAGACCCTTACCTATTACCATATACAAAAATAAGCTCTAATGGATCAAAGACCTAAACGAGAAACCTCAAACTCTAAGAACCTTAGAAAATGCAGGAGACACCCTTATGGAAATTGGAAATGGCAAAAAATTCCTGATCAAAACGCAAAGAGCCCATGCCATAAGGGGTAGGACAGACAAATGAGACCTCATCAAGCTGACAAGCTTCTGAAAAGCTAAAGAAACTATCAAGAGAGCAGGGGTACACCCCACAGACTGGGAAAAAAGTTTTGCCAACTGTGTATCTGACAAAGGTCTAACATCCAGGATCTACAGGAACTCAATCATGCCGAAAAAAAAAAAAAAAAGCCCCATTACAAAGTGGGCAAAAGATATAAATAGACACTTCTCAAAAGAAGACATATGAGCAGTCAATAGATACATGAAAAAATGCTAGCCTCACTAGTCATCAAAGAAATGTATATTAAAACTACACTGAAATACCACTTAACTCCAGTCTGGATGGCCATTAATAACTCAAAAAACAACAGATGCTGGAGAGGATTCAGCAAAAAGGGAAGACTTCTACACTATTTATGTGAGTGTAAATTAGTATAACTTCAGTGGAAAACAATGTGGGGATTTCCAAAAGGTCTAAAAATGGACCTTCTATGTGACCCCACAGTCCCCTTACTGGGGACATACCCAGATAAACTCAAATTACTCTATGAAAAAGATATCTGCATATGTATGTTCATTTCAGCATTGTTCCTAATAGCAAAAACATGGAACCAACCGTGCTGCCCCATCAAAAGAGGACTGTATTAAAAAAAAAAAGTTGTACAGATATACAATGGAATAGTACACAGTCATAAAGAAGGACAAAATCATGAACTTCACAGCAACCTGGCTGAACTTAGAGTCTATAATACTGAGTGATCTATCACAGAAACAAAGAACTGAGTATCTCATGTTCTTACTCATAAGTGACCTTGAACAATTATTGTAATACTATTAGAAAAGGATTGGCAGTAGTGGGAAACTGCCGGGGAGTGGAGTGGGGAGGTGGGATTGACAGTAGTGGTATCTGCCGGTGAAGGGTGGGGGCACATCTCGTCAACAATGGTAACTGCATAATGAATTTTTGTATACCTAAACCTGAATTGTACCCCACATCTTTAAAATTAAAAATTAAATAAAAAGAAATAAATGTTTGTATATATTTGAAATAGCTTTCCACAAGCAACTCAAAATTGTAGTGTGAAAAGTAGTGATTTTACAATGGAAAATCCCAGATAAAAACACCTTATCCAGTAATCAAAATTAACATCACAAACAATATGATATATTTTTATCTTGTCACTCCTGATATGATACATTGAGAATGATGCAATATTATTTCACTGGGTTCCATGCCAAAAATGCATAGACTCAGTACTCATGAGAAAGCATCAAGCAACTCCCCATCAAAGGATAATTCACAAAATAACTCTTTAATATTCTTTAATAGTTTTCAGGTCATGGACATAGACTTGTCCTATAATGCAAAATACTAATAATACATAAGAACTAAATATAATCTGAAAAATTAAATTTGACATTGGAATTGATAAAATACATTCCTGTGACAACTTGAAAATTTGGTTAGATTTGTAGTCTTGTTAATAGCATGGTATCAATATTTTTCCTTGCTGTGATTATACTATGGTCAGATATGATGTTAATGCTAGAGGAAGGTAGGTAAAACTATGTTGGAATTTCTTCATTATTTTTGTAACTTTTATGTAAATCCCAAACTATTACAAAATCAAACATTAAAAAAAATTATTCTAAGACTCAGTGGGAGAAAAGTCACCACAAGCAAGCTACAGTAAATAGCATCTAGCAAATCATATTTGCCACACCGTTTCATTCTGTTTAAATGTACCCATAACACTTTTTTCATTCACTTTTTCAAAGATGAATTTTTATACCTAATTCATATTATGTGTGATCTGAGAACATTTAAAATTTCTAGGATCTCAAAGGTCATATTTCAATCAGTTTTTCTTCCTCAGCAAGGAGCTAGTGGAATTCTCATGACACACTTATAGCCGTTAATCTGTCTCTAGTTAAGAAATGTTAAACTTCTGTGATTTATTTTATTCTATGTTCTCACTCTGTAAGGTGGAAGATGAGAAATATTTTTAGTATCTTGCCACTCAGAAAATAATTTCACCATATATACTCTATATACTGGAATAAGAAAACACTGAAAATAATTTTGTTATTTTAATTTTTCAATTATTTTTTTAAACCTTAGTTCTACCATATACAGACTGGGTCTTGAGTTTTTCATGACTAATGAATTATAAAAATATTTTAGCACATATGTTTTACAAAATTGTACATGCATAAGGCCCAGATTGCAAGTCGTAATTTAAATATATGTTGGTTACTCCATTCATATAATTATTTAGTTGTCTTGGATTTATTTTATAGCAACTTTTGTTATTGTATACTAATTTGTCAAATATGCACAATGAGTGATTGTCTTAAAGTACTGTGGTTCCAGATTCGCTGTAGAAAGAGAGAAATTCAGTAATAGTTCACTCAAATAACTGAGATGTAAAAAAGCAGGGGAAAAATTAGTTTGTTTTTCTGTGGATTCCTTTTAAGGATCATGCTTAAGAAGTAAAAGATACATTATTTTTCTCAAATTTGTTCAAACAGAAATGGAACAGTGAAGAAGAGGATCATTCATAATGTTTTCGTCCAATCTATTTTTTTCCACAAATATGTAAATGCCCACTAGGTTCTGAACACTAAAACAATGCTTAAAATGGATAAACACTAGTCTTTTATTTTCTAGCAATTTAAAATCCAGAAGGAAATAATACACCCTAATAATAATTTTGTTAATAATATTAACAACAGTAATAACTACTACCACTATTTCTAGAAGTACAACCGCTATTTATAGAGTATTATGTTTGTTAACATATATATCTATGCATATATATGTTATATATACTTATTGTCACAATAACCTTGTGCATTTGAAATTACTGTCACTATCGCATGATTCAAATGCCTGATAACATTAGGACTTGGGAGCTCATCTTGCTATAGATTTTTCTACAAAGGTCTGTCAAAGAATTAACGTCATTATTTTCTCACTAAAAAATAGACAATAAATTTATAGTATTATCAAGATGTTGTGTGACAGAAAGAAAGATCAACTATAGGACATAACGAACTCCACTCTACTCCTCCACTGATATTCCTTACACAGAGGACGGTTCAGGGCTGAGGGCAGCAAGTGAGGACAAGGTGCACTTGCCCACAGCAATGACAATGAAGACTATGACAACATGCAGCACAAAAAGCAGGGTGACGCCGGGCTCGGTGGTTCAGCCTGTAATCCCGCGCTTTGGGAGGCTGAGGTGAGTGGATTGCCTGAGCCTGCGGGTTCGAGACCCGCCTGGGCAACTTGGCGAGACCCCATCTCTACAATAAATCAAAAAATTAGCCGGGCATGGTAGCGCGTGCCTGTAGTTCTAGCTCCTTGGAAGGCTGAGGCAGAAGGATCGCCAGAGCCCAGCAGGTCGAGGCTGCGGTGGCCTGGAGCGGCCACTGCACTCCAGTCTGGGCAACGGAGTGAGACTCCGACTCAAAAAAAATAAAAAATAAAAAAAAAGCAGGGTGACTACCAAAGGATGGTGATATCAAATGATGATGATGAGTGGGTTTGTCCAGATTTTCTCTGGCATCAGAGTCCAGAGAATGCTGTCTCTAAAACCAAAATTTTGGTCATAAATGCTAACCATGAGGAAGGAAGACAGGTAGAGAGAATTTTGTTGTTGTTGTTTAAAGCAAATAAACTTATTTAAGAGTTCTATGGAATTTTATTTTCTCAAATAGAGTACTTGAGAAATAGACAGACTTTATATAATTGCCCATTAGGACAACTCGGAGTTCAGAAAATTTTAGGTAGGCAGCTTTGTGAAAGAGATTTCCACTCCTAAGTATTCTGAATTGAATTTGAATTCTCATAATTCTAATGCCAGTAACCAAGATAATAGAACATGATTTCTTCAAGAAGATAGTTATGTGTTCAATAATCAGACTATGTTGATTGCTTGATTAAGATCAATCTGTTAATTTAGTAATAATATGATTTTTGAAAAATAATACATATTGTATCTGTACAAATATAAATATCACCACATAAGTTTACCTGCTTGTATATAAGTTACATAACACTGACAATACTAATAAATATTACTTAATAGTGTTAATTACATACTATACACTGTGGTGAGCTGTTTATGAACATTTCTGATGCTATCTACACTATCAACTTGTAGAGTAAGTATTATTAGTATCGCTGTTCTTTAGATTATAAAATAGAGACTGAAGGTCACAAAGCTAATAATCATAATGTCAAGTCATCAATTGAATGATATTCCTAGTCTCCTCCTAGAAAGACACCTGTGGAAGTGCTCAAATAGCAGGAGTCACAGATCTCATCTTCTGGTCCATTGTGTTGAGAGTCATGGAGTTGTGACTTCCTTAGGGATTACCTAGAGTCACTACTACAGCTTAAAGTGCAGGAAGCCAACAGATACATTGCTTAGCCTTATCTCTCTCATGATCATTCTGTGGCAAGGGAGAACTCCCTCAAAGTGAAACTCCACACCAGCCCTCCGTAAATGTTCTTTGTGATCGAGGAGCTTGCTGGTGTTTCTGTTGAGCTTGTAGGAATTTGGGAAGGTATTTCCTTGAATTTGTTTGCCTTCAGTTCCTTCTTTTTCTCTAAATAATTGCCCTAGTATTGCTGCGAGTAAATTATTGCCATAAAAACTTTGCCTTAAGCTCTGTTTTCTCCACCACTTAGGCTATGTCAGCTACAAAATGTGAATGATAACATCTATCTTAGATTGTTGTTGGCAGGACCAATTGAGATAATACATTCAAGTACTTGTCACATGACAGACACTCATTCAGTATCACATGAGTGTCATTCATCAAATGTCAGTGACTTCCTTACTCCTTGCTTCATGTAGATGACATTCATACTGGTGATCAGGCTTTCTACCTACATTCTTGTTCCTATAGGCCTTGGATGCTGTGCATTATCTCAATTTCCACAACTGGTATTGTCACACTTGGAGAAGCAAAGTTGATAACTGTACTTTTCATAGACATTTTTCATTGTCCAAATGGCATTCTCTACTATGTGAACTATGAAGCAATGGGATCAAATTGCCTTATGCCTTGCTTTGGACACAATAGAGACATTTTAGACCACAAGGGCAGGTGGCAGCTAAAATAAATCACATCATATTATGTATGACATTAGCTCAGTCATGCTTCACTGACTGTCCTGAGATATTACTGATTTCTCAAATAGTTTAGCAATATTTTCTGTTTGTAAGCCTACTATAAAGATTGCAAACAAAATGGGCCCACAATGAAATCTTTAAACCATTTTTCTTTCCCAATCTTTCTGTCTTAGAAGGAGTAAATCCAAGGAATTTATTTTAAAGTATCATTATGTGATTGATGCATTGTATAAAGCATCAATCTCATTAAGCCTGAAGGAATGTCACTATATATTAAATGAATAAAATACTGTGGTTATCAGTAGGTACAATAAGGCATAATGGCGTACCCTTAAAAGTGCTGTCTTGAATGGGTATATGCATAACGTCAAAACTCCACAAAGGTGCTTCAATTGAATTTTATTTTCAGGTGGAAATGAATCATTTGCAGAAACTCCTGTCTTATTGTACCTACTCAAAATAGCACGTAAAACTATCCTGAATATGCTCCCAGCATACCTCTCATAACCAATATCACATCTCAGTGCATCATGCATCTTGCCTCACCACACAGTACAGCATGAGAAAAGATTTCAAACTCTTGAACACCCAAATGCAGGCATTTTAATAATTTAAACTGTTTTATGTTTGAGTGTTTCATGTTTAATAATCTAAAAGAGGGCAGTAGGCGTTTTGTTGGTTCATTCATAAATGAAATATCAAGGTTAATCACTATGTGAGTTACTTTTCCGTATGTGATCCTTAAGCGATTGGCAGAGGCTACAGTAGTGGGTCAAATCACAGTTTGCCACAATAAGCTTCATCATTGTGGCTGAAAATTCATTATCCTCATAGCAGGTTGTCCAACAATCAGTTGTAACTTCTCCCAATATCCCCTATGTAGCTAAGTCCGATTCTGTCTGCTAATAGTAGACAATGAGACAATTCACCTCTTTGACAAGTAGACTGTCACAGGGTTAACACTATGTGCAGTCCTTCCATGAACTTTAATTAAGTCTATGAGGGAAGGAAGACTCACAATGTGAGGAAAAGATGATAACATTTTGGAGTATCTACAAGATGCCAACCAGTGAGGTTAGGACTATATGTATGATATTATATAATCTCATATAGAATATATATGTATCAAATATTAACTTTATAACTATAATATGAAATAAAACCCAGAGAGTTTATGTAACTTTCCCAGGCCACAGAATTAGTAACTATTTGTTCCACTTGGGAACTCAATTTCACATTGCCTCTTGCAAATGTAATTATTTTTATTTTCAACTCTTTGTTAAGAATCTACTGTATGCTAGGCAGTGTTTTAGGCACATGAGATATATAGGAGAATCAGAGAGAATTCCTTTCCCTCATAGAACTTAAAGTAAACATTATTTACTTTAAGGAAGTAAAGTAAAGCAATAAGGAAGACTATAAGTACTACCAAAAATAAATAAAAAAGGCGGATTAGAGGAAAAAAGTGTGCCAAGGATGGGTGATGGTGGCTGGTTACAGTTTTTTAAAAACAAGTGCCAGTTAGGGTAGAATTCACTGAGAACAAAGCAAAAAGCTGTGAACATTCAGAGTGTGTGTGGAATAGTGGAAAATGCTTTCACGGAAAAGTGACAACCGAGCTAGATCTTAAATCAAGGATAGACATGTACTAGGTGGAAAAAGTAATATAAATACTAGGGAGATTCAAAAGAATGAAGTGAGTAAATTTATAAAACATTTGTTTTTGTGTTGTATATGTGTGCCTGCATATGACAGAGAAAGACAAAGTGAGTATCTTATATTCTTTACCAATTTCTCAAGGCAAACCAAAATTATTTTAGATCATTGTCTATTTGATACAGTTAGCACTTTATTTCCCATGAACTTACATATAGTTACATATTTCATCTAAAGTGATGGCATCAGAATGGTGCTAGTAAATGTAGAGAAAAAAGTGGTTTCTTTTGTATCAGTTGCCAATTTCCATGGTGTAGATATTCTCCCCACAGCCAATACAGTATCAAGTGACCAATAGACAATTACTATATAAGACATTGGGAGGGGATATGCAATAGTATATCATTTTATAGTATTTCTACTCTATAGACATGGAGCATGCAAATAACCTAAAAACATAGGTAAGAACAAAATAAGTGTGAATGATGGATTTTGAATAGTAATTATGTTTTCTTTTAATAAAGTTAATTTCATTAAAGCTTAGACAGCTTAATTTTTTATAATTACTGTTTTTATAAATCGATTTATGCAATTTTTAAAAATTGAAAAAATGAGCTCCCATAGCTAGTATAAGCAGGCTCTAGCAATCACCAGATTGCATGAAAATAAAGGAAAATTTGTGTCCTCTAAGACAGAACTTAAACATTTTGAAATTGAAGCAATTCCTTATCTCAGGAAGTATGACATTCGGATAGTAGTATTCCCTTTGTGGCAAAAGGGTACTCAGTTCTAAGGTATTTTCTCTGAAACATCAGAGCCTGTGGTTAGGACTGTGGCCGGCTGAATGGACACACCTGCTGGCATGGTGTCCACAATCCCACACCATTGTATTATGCTTGTATCATGCCTGTCAATAGTGTGGGATTGTGGGCACCATGCAAGCAGGTCGAGGGAAATGTGTTTTGATACTTCTTTTTGAGTTGCTGTTATATTTTAAGTTGGATGGTACAAAACGACAACTGCAGAGACTGCAACTTGTAATCTTCTGGAATATAAATACACCACTGATGCCATTAAAAATGTTGATTTCCCTAGTGCTTTATTCTGTGCTTGAACATATCCCCCAACGTGAACCACTGCCAGAATATCTTTTTATCTCAAAGATCTTAAGTTCTTTCATAATGGTACAATAAGGACAACCTGACAGATTCATTCTTTTGCCCAGCCACAAATACATGTTCCTATCAACTACAATGTTGATACAAGGTGAAGGAAAAATTGATGCTGTGTTGCTTATTTAGTCATAAAAGGATGAATGACTCCTGAGGGGCCTGCTGAGTTATCGGATAGCCTAACGAAAAACAATTAATAGGAGTAGCAGCAAAAGATAAGAGGCTTATTCTCAGATGAACTAATAACGCCAAAGATTCTTATTTTGGGTTTGTTTCATTCTTGTTGCTCTTTCTGTGATGTGCAGCATCATGAAGAAACTATCCATCACATAGAATGTGGACAGGAATATGTTACACAGTTTTTTGTTGTTGTTGTTGTTCGAAGTACCATTCTAGAAATAAAATAAATTTTAATACTCTATCTCTGATTTAGAACTCGGTGTAGATGAGAGAATGCATATGTATTGCTCACCAAGCCAATGGATTGTTGTAGGGTTAACTTTTCAATATTAAGACAAACATCGAGTCAGAAAGTACATTCCACGAAAGAAATGACTTTACTTGTTTTTCTCTCGATTGTAGAAGCTCAACCAATGTTTGTTGAATGAATGACTCAATCCCAAATTGACAGATTCAGGGAAGTTTGTTAACTGGCTCAGCATTGGCCAGTTAATAAGTGGTAGATCCTCATTTAAATCTAGCATTTTCTGTTTTGATGTCATTCCTTTTCCCGAAGTGCCAAGATACTCCCAAAATATACACCTGGGGGTGAACAAGGGGTTGTATAAGAAGTGCTGAATTTAGAGTGTGAAGTCCAGCATCATGGATTCAACACCTGCCACATAGAAGAGAAGCTCAGTGGTCTTCTTAACTTCATTTGTCTTATTTTCTGCAACTATCATACCTGTTCTGCATACAGTATAAGGCATTTATGCACTTCATAACATTTAAACATAATGTCAGGTGGAGATATTAATTTTAAGCAAATACTGCTTTAAAACAAGAAATACCCTTGTGTTCTTTCTAGAATGAAAATAGTAAGACACTTTGACATGCTGTGTCCACAAAACCTCATATTTATTTTGGCATTCATTTTATCAGTTATCTAAGCAAACTATTATTTAGACCAGATGCATTACATATACACTGAAGGGTCTTGTAATTTGGACTTCCTTGTGGGGCATAACCTAGAATTGTGTTGCTGAAGTGTGATCTATGTAAAAACTACATGAAGAATCATCCACAGAGCACCACAAGAAGACAGACACCAAAAACATATCCATGTGAGAAATGCGTGTGTTTTACAACTTTACCTAGAGAATTTTATCTATCTATTTATTTATTATTATAAAGATGTGGGGTACAATTCAGGGTTAGGTATACAAACATTGATTATGCAGGTACCCTTGTTGATGAGGTGTGCCCCTACCTCCCCTAGCAGTTTCCTTCAACTGACAATCCCTCCCCTCCTCCCCTGACAGTTTCCTATTACTGCCAAATGCTTTCTTATAGTATTATAATTGTTGAAGGTCCACTTATGAATGAGAACATATGGTACTCTGTTCTTTGTTTCTGTGATAGATCACTGAGTATGATCAACTCCAAATCCATCCACGTTGCTGCGAAGTCCATATATTTGTCCTTCTTTATGGCTGCATAATTCCATTGTGTATATGCACCACATTTTCTTTATCCTGTCCAGCTTCAATGGGCAACATGGTTGGTTCCATGTTTTTGCTATTGTGAATAGAGCTGCAACAAACATAAGTATGCAGGTATCTTTTTTTGTAGAATGATTTGAGTAAGCATAATAAAACTTGAGATTTGCTGCAAAGGATACTAAGTGTAGCATCTCAATAAAACCCATTATGTTTGTTAGACTATATTATCTTTTGAAACCAATGGATAAAGAACTTTCTTTGAATATTATCTCTCTTCCCTTAACAAATAAGCTTCTGGAACTTGAGCACTGGACAAAATACACTGCTGCACTGAAGTTGGATTCAATTATCAATCATTTATGCTATGACACAAGCGTTTAAAAAGACCAGAAAATGCAACCCAATAATCTGAGAATTGCTTTCAGAATATAGTTAAGGAAGTGATCTTAAGTTTGCATACAAATAATCACTAGTTGTATGTTTGTCTTATGTGTATCTGGCTTTCAGCCCTGTTTGCAAAGATCTTATCCAATAAAAGTCCATACAAGTTTGTAGGTGGAGAGAAGGAAACAGAGATTCCCACAAATGAAGATAATTTTAAATACATTTACTATTTGTCATGATAGCCCTGATATTTCTAATAAAAGTGGAACTTTTGAGAAATACTTTTGTGATTATTCATGGTAGTTGGAAAAAAAGAAATGATATTGAATGGTTATCTGATTTTTATTCATACTCAAGGTGGGAGCAATAAGTTAGGTGCCTAATTTAGTACATCTCAATAGATAACTCCTCATTAAATTTTAATTTCAACTATAAAGTAAAAATATCTTGGTTTTAATATAAGTAAGATAGTCTGTTTAGGTTGCCATTACAAAACGCCATAGTTTGGGTGGCTTGAATAACAGACATTTATTTCTCACAATTCTGGAGGCTGGAAGTTCAGGGAAATGTTTCCAGCTGATATAGTTCCTGGTGAGGGCTCTCTTCCTGTCTTCTATGGCTATGTATTCACATAACCTAGTGGTCCCCAATCCTTTTGGCTTAAGAACCAGTTTCATGGAAGAAAATTTTTCCATGAAGGGGGTAGGATATCCAGTCAAACCTCACTGCTCATGTTAATCTCTATTTGTAGTCACTCTCTAGTGCTAGCATCACCACCTCAGATCATCAGGCATTAGAGTCTCAAAAGAAGTGTGTAACCCTAGCATGTACAGTTCACAATATATGCTCCCATGAGGATATCATGCCACTGCTTATATGAAAGAAGGTGGAGCTCAGGTAGTAATGCAAGCGATGGGGGGATGGCTGTAAATACAGATGAAGCTTCCCTCACATGCTTGCTGTTCATCTCCTCCTGTGCACCTGCTCCCTAACAGGCCACAGACCGGTACTGGTCAGTGGCCCACGGACTGGAGATCCCTGGCATAACTTTTCCTTGATGAATGTACATGGGAGAGATGGGAGGGATTCTTTCTTTATCTTTGTATGAAACCATTAATCTCATTATGGGGGTCCCACCCTATGACTTATCTAATCCTAATTTCCTTCCAAATGTACCATATCCAAGTACCATCACACTGTTGTATAGGGTTTGGGCATATACCTATTGGAGGATATAAACATTTCTTTATAACAATAAGTTATGTCCCAAATATTATACAAGGCCTACATATACCAAAAAATTACCTGCTGATTATCTGAAGTCCATATTTACCAAGGTGTCCCATATTTTAACTCTATGTATACTGTATTTGGTTTGTTAAGAGAACCAGTCAAGGACCTGAAGACTTGGACTCACGTACCTGCTCAGCTACATCCTGCTGTTATGAGCTGAGCAAAGTTGTTTCACTCTGTTTATCAGGAAAATGGGAATCCCCAAACCCAGAGATACCAGCCATCATGCAGGGTTTGCATGATGTAAAATGGTTTAGCACCAGCTTAATACCTTGCTCACAGCAAACATTAGATTTCTCTTTCCTTACTTCCAATGTCTACATATTGGTGGTGCAAATCCAGTGAAATGAAATTATTCCCATTCTATTAATAGATAGCCAGAGCTTTAGACTCTGTGTCAAGGAAGGTTCCAAAATGCCCTTCCCAGAGATTCCCTGAAGAACTTCAGTCTGGCATTTCTCAAGGCATCTGAAATGTCCCAATAAATGTCAAGTAGAAAGAGGTCAGGAGAGGCCATATAGGAATAAAACAGACTTAAATAAAGAGTAAATAAAGAGTAAAACAAAAGACAGTTTTGTTAAAGATTCACATTAAAAGATAGTAAGGCCGAATGTATGTAAAATAAATTTTTAATTTTTAAACAGTGCAGATAAAGGTTACTAAGCCATAATGTATGATCTCTGTGTCACTTTGACTGCATATCCCTTTAATGCTTCTAAATATTTAGATATTGCTATATATCCAGACAAATTAATAAAATATGAGATTAATCCCAATATACAGTTTCATAGCCTATTTTTCCTTTTAAATTATATTTTGAATATTTTCTATGCCAATACATTTTTCTCAATAACCTACTTTTCAATGACTTCAGATTATATGCAGGACACATACTTATTTATTTTTTGTCAACATTTTGTTTTGGCAGCATTCAGGTTATTTTCAGTTTATTTTTGCTATTATAATAAGAATATGAAAAATATTTTTAATCTAAATTTTGTATATATTTTGGTGTATTTATGTGCCATAAATTTATTAGAAATGCAATCCCAGGGTCAAAAAAATATGTTTTGATGCTTACCTTCAAATTACTTTTTCCAAACATAGTTTTTGCTAGTTTTTCAATTCATTATCAATGTAAGTAACAGTTTATAGTATGTTTACAGAGAACCTGCCTAACCTGGGAGTTTGTTGGAAATGTAGAATCTCACATGTTGACCCCAAATCAGATTCTATATTTTATAACAAGATCTCCGGAAGATTCACATAAATTGTAAATGTTGGAAGCCACTGCATTACACTGTTGCCTCAACAGCATTAAAACTAATTTTTGTTTCTTGTTGCTAGAGAGAAGAAATAAACAGGATGCAGAGATGTTGAAAGTTTGATTTCAAACTTTGGGAGCTGGGGACCCCATCATGAAACTGAACATTACTCATGAGTGTCAGTTGAGTCACCCATCCTTAAACAGAAATGGAGCCTGTGGCTGGACTGAGGTAAGTAAGCAAATGGGTGTGGGAGGGAGGGGCAACACCTGCACCTTGTCTAATTCTAGCACGGCACATCTCTGCCACAGGTGGAACTGAAGTCCAAGAACAGCTGTGACTCAGTGGGCAGGGAAGGGAGAGGGAAGTGGAGGCAGATGAGTCTTTCTCCTACTCTTTCTTTTTTAGATTTTGTCAATGACTGTGTGTGCTTCCACTAATCCTATTACCATGGCCACAGCATCACATTAGTAATCTCTCCTTTAAAGTATGCATGTGTTTACCTAAAAATAGGTTGTGCATATACATGAATATGGTGTCATGTCTTGTGTTTTTTTTCTGTAGGAGAAGCATACGTGGTGTGATAGATCATTTGTGTGGCTATAGCATCACATGTCAGACAACTTTCATTTGAAAATGATACATTTTTGATTGACCACTTTTGGAAATAATGTAGCATGATCAGTGTTTCTCAAATGCAGAAGTGCTGAGAGATGACCTAGCGATTGCATTAAAATGCAGTTTTTGATTCAGTGGTTCCAGAGTGGGGCTAGAGATTTCTGCATTTTTAACAAGACCCATGTGTTGCTACTCTTCTGAGAATCATACCTTGAATTGCAAGACTTGAACAATTAAGGTTCAGGAGATAAACCAAATCTAAATGAAATTTTTTCTTTATTTAGCTAGTTCTAGAGAAAATGTGTGATGTTTTAGTTAATCATAGTTTAAATGACACCTTTCTGTTGAGCAAATCATTTATTTTATAATTTGGGAAGTATCATTTAATGATAAAATAGCCTTGTACTTTTGAGCCAGGTAGAAACTGTGCATTTTCCAACTGTAATTTTGGACATATTAAAATGTAATTGTCTCACTTTGATATGTTAACTGATCTGACCTCAGTTTTCCCATATGAAAGAGTGAGATGATAGTACTTAATTCCAGCAATTGTAAGAATCCAATGTCTGCAAGAAGATGGCATGTGGTAGGAATTCAAATTATGCCTGAAAATTGCATGGAAAAATTATGTTTACAAGTCAAGCTGAGGCGAGAGAATTGTCTAAGCCCAGGGTTTCAAGACCAGCATGGGCAATTTGGTGAGACCTCTTCTATACAATAAATCAAAAAATTAGCTGGGCATGGTAGCATGCACTTATAGTTCTGGCTACTTGGAAGGCTGAAGTGGAAGAATCGCCAGAGCCCAGCAGGTCGATGCCGGGGTGACCATGAGTGTGCCACTGCACTTCAGCTGGGTGATGGAGTGAGACTCCGATTAAAAAAAAGAGAAAAAGTCAGTAATAAAATTCCTAGGTGGAAAACAATAATTTTTGTTTGCCAAACTGCTCTGCAATAGCTAGGATTTGTGAGCTGTGGTAAATGATGACAAAAGAAAGGGGAGAAAGTTGAAGAGCATGTAAAATAAAAAAGGCATTGAAATGAGGATAGTCCATGGCTCAAGAGAAATTTCTGCTGGCAAGGCATCAATAGAATGTTAAGGATCGAGATTTCTAATACTCAATTTTAAGTTATTTTCAAAGCAAGAAGAGCGCTTCCAGCAATTTGTATTTCTTGTTTGCACAATTCTACAAAATATAGAATTGCAAAGTTACAAGTGTACTGCTCCTTACGTGTGAGTAAATCTCTTCTACTTTCCTTGACATTAAATATACATTACAATAGGCACACTGACTTGGTGTAGACGGCATTTGAGAGAGGAAAATAATTAAGTAGCTTTCATTAGAAGACAATGCAATGTGGCTATGGAAATGCACACTCAACATAGTTAATATCATAATGGAGAGCGAGTGTACCAGTGTACATGGTATGAAGAGTCAAGTTAATTTTATTTGAATCTAAAAATATTGCGTAATTGCTGTTGACATCAGTCACATTTAAAAAATTATCCCTTTTCTCCTGCTTTATTCCTTTGATAACCAACTGTGATTCAAATTACCATCATACCAAAATGTCCATCATATTCTGTCTGGTATTATAATCTTTTATATGCAGTTTTATTCCCTTAGGTATACTACCATGCACAACTAAATGTTGAATAGATGATCAAAGATCACTTGATAAATGAATCAACAGATATCACCTATTTTTCACAAACAGCATAATTCAAATATCCCTAATTTTGGGGAATAATTATACCTGGCAACAGAATTTCTTGGTACTCAAAGGTACTCATCTCTGTTTTTAAAAAAAATTCTAAAATAGTTTTTAATGTACTTACCTTTTAAAATAATTACAGAATAGATAAAATAAGTAAAATTTGATTCAACTCTGGATATTTTCATTAATTGACATTTATTATTTTGTCATCGATGAAAACAAGAAATGCATTGATTGAATGTGTGTTTAGGTTAAGGAATTTGGGGAGTTTTGTAATTTTTACAGGCTCGGCCTATAATCCCACGCCTTGGGAGGCCGAGGTGAGTGGATTGCCTGAGCCCGCGGGTTCGAGACCCACCTGGGCAACTTGGTGAGACTTCATCTCTACAATAAATCAAAAAATTAGCCGGGTGTGGTAGCACACGCCTGTAGTTCCAGCTACTTGGAAGGCTGAGGTCGAAGGATCTCCGGAGCCCAGCAGGTTGAGGCTGGGGTGGCCTGGAGCAGCCACTGCACTCCAATCTGGGCGACAGAGTGAGACTCCAACTCAAAAAAAAAAAAAGGAAATCCTATCTATAGCAATCAGACAAGAGAAGAAAATCAGGGCCATCCAAATAGTAAAAGAGGAAGTTAAAGTATCCTTCTTTGCATGTGACATGATCCTATACTTCAAAACCCCAAAAGAATCTGTCAAAAACCTCCTCACATTGATACAGGATTTTGGCAAAATCTCAGGGTATAAAATAAATG